>PVJL010005334.1:0-110431 GCA_004026885.1 Lyroderma lyra
CTGGGGAAAATCAGTCTTCCCAGCCCTGATTCAGTACCTGGCTGTCTAAAGGCTCACACTGCTTTCAGAACTCTGGGGTGCACGAGGAAGTGCCCGCTCCATAAGTCCAAAGCTGTGGGCCTGGCCTGAGACAGCAGGGTCGCCTTTGCAGCAGGCTGGGAACAGGAACTGCAGCCCTGTGTAGGTCTCCAGGGGACTTGGAGCTGGGGTGTTATCTTTGCAGTTCAGAGTCCTCGCTCAGCCCTTCTACCACTCAAAAGTTCCAGAAGCTGGCTCCCAAACTCCTTCCGTCCCCAGCTCCCCAGTCTCTCTCCCCTCGCCCAAACTGCGCAGCTCCGAATAGTCAGCAGGGATCGCGTCCCGCGTGGTCCGTCTCTGCTCCCTTCCCTCTCCCCGACTCGCCCTTTTCTCGCCAGCCTTCAGGTGTTTACTTGCGATTTGTGGATTTCTCAGCAGCCGGTTTGTCACTCAGGGTCCGCTTTCTTGGCTCCTGGACAGCCGTTCAATTGTGTTTTCTGGGAGAGGCTTTAGGAACCTCCTCTCCAGTCGCCATCTTGTCTTCTCCCTGGTACCGTACGTACAACCTTTTTCCGCGGTCACCTTCACCTGATCCCCAGTATTCAGGTCCCTGTTTGGGTGCCAACTCTGCCAGGGTCCTGCCTTGGCATTCCAGTGAACAGTACCTGAAGTGGGGGGCGAGGTTTAAGGAAACAAAGAGAGAAAGAGACAAAGAGGGTCCGGGAGGACTGGAAGCATTCTTAGCAACCAGTCTTGGTTTCCTTTTGAGAGTGCTCCTCCATTGGTTATTAGTTTGGTTGACTTGCAGCAAAAGAATGTATTTTGACCACTTTTAAAGCACTCATGACAGAAGCCATTTGTACTAAAAAGTCATTGAAAGTGACTTGGGTGGGCCAGAAAGTTGGTTGGGGTGGGGTCTCAGGAAATTACCAGGGCATAGTGAACCAATGTTGTTAGCCATGTTAATGGAGACCTATATATGGTGGCCACAAACAATGACTTTTTCCAGATTCTTCCTCTGGGAGTGTCCCATTACTCCAGCCCTTGTCTTGAAGCTAGAAAACTCAGTTCTTCCTGATATGTCCCTGGCATCTTTTGAACTGCTTCTCTAGTACTGGATCTCAGAACAAGTGAGTCTATCTGCTAATAGTTTGTGTGTGGGACCCCTAAGAAGAAAGGCTCCGGCAGCCCCTGACTCACTAAGCCACAATCTCTGCTGATTTTCACATCCAAAAATTGTAGGGACTTCTCAGCACTGGGATGCTAGGCTGTGGAGCCTAGTCTGTGGCTGGGATCCCTCACTTTTCTGGGAAGACCTGTTCAGCTGAGATACCCCTCCTGGTTTTTACCTGTCACACATGAGTGTGGGGGCAAGCTTGTTCCACATCTCCACCTCACCTACCAGTCTCAAGGTGACTTCTGTATGTCCTTAGAGGTAAAACTTTAGTTCAGCTAGACTTCAGGTGATGTGATTCTCAATTATGGTTGTTTTGTAGTTTAGTTGTAATTCTTCCATCTTGACTGGAAATCTAAAATTTAATTATTAACTATCATGTACTTTTTATTTAATTCTAGACATTTCCTCACTTTGCTTTCTCCCATCTCTTTAATTTTCCATGAATAGATTTTATGTAACCTTCTTATGTTGCCCTCTTTGATTCTAAGGGTAATAAAATAAAATGCAAAATTGTCATTCTCTGGAGAATTTTCTTAACCCATTGAGAACATGCTCCCATGCATGTTCCTCAAAATATAGCTCAAATACATTTTTATAAAATTTTTCTGTAAGTTTGGATATTCTTACATTGACAGAAGTGACATTTAGGCATGCAGAGGCTCTCAATTAACAGGATTGGCACCTGTAATTGCAAAGCTTGTAGGTTAAAGAGCCTCCTCTAGAAGGGGCCAGGATTCTCAATCACAATGTGATACATACTCCATTATCTTGGGTTCTAATATGTGCTGCAAGGACTTTTTACTAACCATAGGCTCAAATAACAAATTATAAAACTGGTTACTCATTGTATATAAATTGGAGTGGACTCAGTCACTAATTGACATTTAGTTATTATATGCCAAACCCTATTCTAAAACAATTGCCTGAATTATTTTATTTAGTACATAATCCAAGAGACATACTGATGCCAACAGTAATGATGAGGTCACCAAGCCACCAAGAAAGTATAAACTGCTGTGGCTGTCAGAGACCAGTGATTGACTCAAGCCAAGCTATTTATTTCCAGTGCCTAAGCTCTTGACCATTTCACTGCCCAGAGTTATGTCGTTTCCTATGGGATCCAGACTCAATAGTTTAATCTTTTATTCAAAGCACTCTACAGTCTTGCCCAATCTCCCTCTTCAATGATCTTGAACTAACTTCCAATACATTTTATCCTGAAACCAAACTAAGCTCAGACTGTGTAGTGTGTCCTTCCTTTCTCATGCTGGGTACATTCCTCCAGTCTGCACGTGGAATTCTTTCTTTTATATTTAAACTTTATATTTTCAAATTATACCTGCCTTTCAATATCTGAATTTCTGTCTTAATATTCACTTAAGTGAAACTTCTAATAGGTCCAGTGTCCCTGAATATGTCTTTAGTATTGAAAATATCAGCCTTACGTTTCCCCTCTAAATCTTTGGAAAAATCATGCTATATAAAATAAGGTAATTGAAGAAACAAACATATTACCTATAAAGCTGACATAAATAAAGAACTGTCACATAGGTTAAAAAGAAAAGTCTCAATCAAATGTTTAAGCAAAGTAATTTAAGCCATTTCAACTTGCTTTAGCATGGGATGTAAAATATCATCTTTTTTTAGCAATAGTAATCTTTATCACCAGTGCCAATTAGCATAGGTGCACAAGACTTAATTGACATTCCTAAACACCTATATAAAAGTACCTGAAACTCTCAATGTAATAAAGTTAAATGCTCTCACAAGTAGAAATAATATATTTTGTGGAAATTACAATTTACAATGTCCTCTAAGATCTTTGCACTTTTTAAAGTTGTGATTCTTCTCTCAATATTTTAAAATTCTTTAGTAATTTAGCCTGATTTTGCAACTTGAATTATTTTGGTGCTTTTAAGATACTCATGGGAAGATATTAATAGGTGCTATCTAGGAATAGCACTTCTATTCCTACTTCTATCTCTTCTATTTTATTAATTTTAACAAATCTGACTTATTTAGGTTATTTTAAAAGCTACTCTTAAGATAGCATTTTTATAGTTACTATTAAATGGTAGGGAAAGGTATTTTGAGTTTTATAGTTCAAAGAAGTTTTTAGTAATTATCCTCTTATATGTTATCTAAATGAATTAAATCATGACAAAGTTACTAATCACACTGTTAACATTTTAAAATAAAAAGTGTATGCTTCTAAATACTAAAAAGCTTACTTTCTGTTCAATCACGTGGCTTTTGTGGCAATGGTTAGGGCTTGAATTTCAGCCTTACCATCTACCATTTAGGTGACATGAATGGGTCAAGTTGTCTTCTTCCCTCAATTTCCTCATCTGCAGAGTGGGGCTACTCACAATGATTATTATGTGGGACAATGACTGCCATATAGTAAGCACTCAAAAAATGGTAACTAATATCATTATATATATATATGTGTGTGTGCAGCAGGTTCTTATTTCTGATAGAATATTTTATCCATTATAATGAATTTGACAATTGTCAAAGTGAAATTACCTGAACATATTAATTTTTATTTAGTCTTTTTTACCTTTTATTAAGTTTCATTCTTTCATAGGCTTGAATCACTTCATTGTCATGTATATGATCACTGTGAGCTTCACATCAGCACTTTTTGTTCTTTAAAGTGGCAACAATTGAGTGGATTGTTTGTTTACTTCTTTTGGAGGATTTGGGTGGCCAGTGCATGTGTTCTGTCTCCAGCATTCAGGCTCTCCAGCATTACAGGTAGAAGAAGCCTATCTGATGTATAGCACATTCACATATTCAGAAAGTTCTTAATATCCACTTATATATTCACTCGCTGGGAAATTAATTCCAAACTTTGTGAGTATATGGGATTAAATAAGGTCAGAAGCAGCTTTCAAGGCCTATTCTATTTGGGTTATGTTGCTTTCTCTCACTTTACCCTTTTTGCTGGCTTGAGAGACTCTAAAATGTGCTTCCCTTGTATATCAAGGGTGCCAAAAAATGTATACACATTTTGAGAGATGTTATCTATGTATTATTTTTTGAAGTTGAATTGAATTACAGTAGCAATGTGTAGCACGATATTTACTCAAAAGATGGCATTAATCAAATGAATGCTAATATCACCATGTGACAGGCAGGACAGTCAAAGGAAATGGTGGAAACATGGTTTTCATTGGAGGAGCACAAGATCATTTTGCCAACACAATGGATAAAACAAATAGGTGTGGTTGAGTTTCAACCATGTTCTCCTGACTTAAAATCCCTTGACTCCTACCTATGGGGGACCTTAAAGGAGTTGATGTACCATAGAAAACAGGATACACTTGTGGTACTTTGGGAAGAAATTAAAATGGCATGTGCAGCAATACAAGTGGACACTTTGGTCAACATTGCTCAAGCAGTAGTTCACCGTAATCAGAAGTGTCTATACACTGACAGTAACCACTTTGAGCACTTCTTGTAATAGCAGAAGTCAAATGTAATTTTTATTCATCTTTTGTGACTGTTATATATTGAGTATTACAGTCTTAATACAGTTGTTTCCTTTTTAAAAATGTGCGTGCACTTTTTTGGCACCGTGTATGTGTGTGTGTGTGTGTGTGTGTGTGTGTGTGTGTGTGTGTGTGTCTGTGTGGGTGAGGTCAGACAATTAATTCATGAATTCATCCTAGAAGAAGTGCTACATACCACGTTGCTGAATATCATTACAATAAACTTCAAAGTACTCCCCTTGCAAAGCTATGCACTGAAACCAGGGCCATGTTCACTACTTTAGAGCAGTTTCGGAACTCTTTTTATGGAATGGCCATCAGAGTTGTTGCTGTACCCAATATCTGATAATTAAGCATAAATGTACCACTGTAAGCTTACATTGGCAGCACTGTTTATCGAGTTGTTTGTGCAGTGCTGCCAACATAAGCACACAGTGGCAAATTCACAAATTTAATTGTAAGACTTTGGGTGCGACACCACCTCAGATGCCCATTCCAGAAAAAGAGTTCCAAAATTGCTTTAAAGTATGAACTAGAGGCTGGCTTTGGTGCATAGCTTCCCAAGGGGAGTATTTCAAAGGTGACCCTAGTGGTGCTTAGCAATATGATATGAGCACTTTTTCTAGGATGAGTTCACAAAATTAATTGTGTGACCTCATTCATATACAGGGAAGTCCCAAGACTGAATCAATGACACAATAAAAGAAACCATAACCCCTACCACTGGGGTATCGCTGACTCCAAAGATACAATACCTCTGCAAAATGCTTAGTGAGATGCTCTAAGTTACATTACCATTAAAATAATAATGATCTAAAGCAGGAGTTAGCATAAACTATGGCCCACATCTGTTTTATGTAGCCCAAACACTAAGAAACAAAATGAAACAAATAAAGAATATGTGACAGAGAACATACATGGCCTGTGAAGTTCACAGTATTTGCTTTTTGGTATTTTACAGAAAGAACTTACTGACCTCTGATTTAGAGTTCCTAAAACAAGTTAAAAATCAGTACATTATTTTAATTTAAAGTATTCTTCAGAAAAGTAATTTAAAAAGTAATAAGGAGACACTGTGATACAGAAAAGAACTGGGAGTTCCCTGAGTGGACCTCATCCTAGTCCTTCCATAAACTTACTCCTGGCCAATCCAGGCTGTAGCCAAAATATTTTCTTCCAATTTATCATTCCTTCCCTGTAAAATATCTTAAAACAGTTGGAAACAGTCTGTGTTTAGATGTAAACACACTCATTGTTCCTAATTTTTAATTTCCTGAGCTTCATCTAATCTGGTTTGCCCCATATTTCCTGAAGTGTGTAACCACTCACTGGTACATTAATCTAGAAACAACACAATACAAATGATTCATTAATGAAATTGATTATGGCCCATTTATAAGTATTTTCCTTCTGTGGAGGAATCTCTGTGATTAGCTTATGACCTTTGAGAATAAAAAAAAAAAATGTTTTCTGTAAATCATCTGTAAGAGAGACCAGCAACCAAATTACATCCTTATCGTCTTTAAATGTTCCAAGTTATACAAATTTTCTAAGTTTTGTTAAATAAATTTAATTAGAATGGCATTTAATTAATTGAATTTTAAGAATAAATAGAGAAATACCTTCTCCTTCACATTTCTGAAGTCACTTTTTTTTTTAAGTTTGCCCTTTCACACAAAACATTGTACTATACTTGGCACTACAAAGGAATTCTAATGACAAGAACCTACATTCTGTGACAACCTGGGACAGATTCATCAAACCACATAGACTCTGGCTCTACTGCTGCCAGCTGTTGTATATTTACCAAAGGACCAGGGAATTGTGAAAGGATATAAAAAACCTGCAGAGAGAATAATAAATAATAAGGAACTAAATCATGAATTAATGAACAAAATCTATAGTAAGAATAAGATATTTAAAATGAAAGAATGTAACTTATTTTTTAAGTGTCACATAAAAAGTATACTTAAAAACATCAACTCTCTGTCATATTATTATTTATAAAATGCAGACTATTTTCTCTGAATTTATCAAAATAAGTACTCTGTTTTTATCTAAGAGTTGAGATGTAAAATGACGATGTCTGTTTGCTTGTTTGTTTTTGTAAACTTGCTTCTGACTTACTATACTGTCTCTTCTGTCTTCATGACCAATAGTGTCTCTTCTAATGAGGATGAGGTGTTCTATTTAGTCATCATGAAAAATTCCAGTTCATTTTATTTATTTTTATTGTTTTATTGTTAAATTTATTGGAGTGACATTGGTTAGTAAAAATTACATAGGTTCCAGGTGTACAATTTACAAATACATCATCTATGTGATATCTGTTCATCACCTAAAGTCAGTTCTCTTTCTATCACCATATATTTGAGACCCTGTCTCTTCTCTCCTACCCCTCCCTCATATCATCAGATAACCATTAAAAAAATACCACTAAACTATTGATTGTGTCCCATGAGTTTTTGTTTCTTTGTTGCTTTCAGCTTTGTGTTCCACAAGTGAGTGAAATCATATGGTTCTTGGTTTTTTCTGTATGTCTTACTTTGCTTTGCATGATAGTTTCAAATTTCATCCATGTTGTAATAAATGGCCCTATTTCACCTTTTAATTACATTAAATTTGTATATTGTTTTAGGTAATATGGCCATTTTAATTATGCTGAGTCTCCCAATCCATGAACACAAAGTGTCTTTCCATTTCTTTGTGTCCTGTTCAATTTCTTTGTCTTAATAGTTTCAGCATATAAGTACTTCACGTTCTTTTTTAAGTTTATTCCTAAGTATTATTTTTGTTGCAATTGCAAAATGTTTGTCTCATTTCTTTTCCTGAAGTTTTGTTGTTGTATATAAAAATGCAATTGATTTTTGTACATTGATTTTATATCTTGCCTTTACTGCATTTGTTTATTATTTTTAATAGTTTTTTGGTGGAGTCTCTAGAATTTTTTATATAAAGGGTAATGTCATTGGCAAAAAGTAAGAGTTTAACTTCTCTCCCAATTTGGAAGCCTTTTATTCCTTTCTCTTGCCTGATTGTTCTGGCTAGAACTTCCAATAATATATTGAATAGCATGGCAAGAGCGAATATCGGTTTCGTTCCTGATATGGGGAGAGTAGGCTTCAGTTTTTCCCAATTCAGTATAATATTAGTTGAGGGTTTGTCATATAAGGCTCTTATTATGTTAAGGTACTTTCCTTTTATACCCATTTTATTAAGTATTTTGATCATAGATGTTGTATCTTGTCAAATGCTTTTTCTGCATCAATTGATGTAATCATATGATTTTTATCTTTTAGTTTATGTTTTGATATAAATTTCCCTCTTATTACTGCTTTTGCTTCATCCCAATAATTTTGATATGTTGTATTTTCATTGTCATTAGTTTCTATGTATTTTTAATCTGTTCTTATATTTGTTCTTTGATCCAGTCATTTTTTAATAAGATGTTTAATCTCCATGTAAGATGTTGTTTAATCTCCATGTATATGTGATTTTTTTTTTTTTTGCTTTCTTTTTGCATATAATCTCCAATTTCAAGGATTTGTGGTCTGAGAATATGCTTGGTATGATTTCATTCTTCTTGAATTTGCTGAGGCTAGTTTTGTGTCCCAGCATATGGTCTATCCTTGAGAGCGTTCCCTGTGCACTAGAATAGAATGTATAGTCTTGTGTTGTAGAATAAAGTGTCCTTTAAATGTCATTATGTCCAATTGTTGTAATGTATCATTTAGAGTTGATATTTCCTTATTTATTTTCTGGTTGGATGATCTGTTGGTGACTGTCAAAGGGATATTTACATCTCCTACTATAATTGTGTTTTTGATAGTTTAACCTTTTAGACCTTTAAGTAGTTGCTTTAAAAATTTTGATGCTTTCTCATTGGGGGCATATATATTGATGAGTGTTAGTTCTTTTTCTTGTTGTACTGATTCTTTTATTATTATGAAATGCCTGTTTTTGTCTCTTATCACCTTTTGTATCCTGAAGTCTCTTTTATCAGACATAGGTATAGCTACTCCTGCTTCACTTTGGATTGCATTGGCTTGAAATATTGTTTTCCACCCTTTCACTCTGAGTTTGTGTTTGTCCTTGTGTCTGAGATGTGTCTCTTGGAGACAGCATATAAATGGGTTTTATTTTTTATTCCATTCAGCTCCTCTGTGCTTTTTTATTTCTGAGTTTAGTCCATTCACATTTAGGGTGATGATTGATATATGAAGATTTTCAATGGCCATTTTGTCTTCTGGTTTTTGGTTGTGCAGAGCCTCACTTTTTTCTTTGCTTTTTTCTCATTGTCTAATTTTTTAACTTGATGGTGTTCTATGATTTTTCCTTTTGTTTCTCTCTCTCTCTCTCTCTCTCTCTCTCTCTCTCTCTCTCTCTCTCTCTTTTTTTTTTTTTTTTTTTTTTTTTTTTTTTTTTTTTTTTTTTTTTTTTTTTTTTTTTTTTCAGTAGTTACCATAAGGTTTATGAAAAGAAAAGTTTCATGTATGTAGTGACTCTTTTTCTTAAGCATGCTTTTAATTTCTATTATATTTTGGGGATTTAAACCTTTATTTCTTTCCTTTTCATGTTTTTGTTCTCCCAACTTTTTGCCACTTATGTAGTCTTTTTGTTGCAGGTTGAGTAGTCTCCTTCAGTATTTCCTAGAGTGCCAGCCTTGTGTTGGCAAATTCCTTCAGATTCTGTATGTCTAAAGAGGTCTTTATTCCTCCTTCATGTCTAAAAGAAAACTTTACTGAATAAATTTTCTTGGTTGTTAGTTTCTCTCTTTTAATATTTTGAATATATGATTCCACTCTCTACTGGCTTGAAAAGTTTCTGCTGAGAAGTCTGATGACAGCCTAATGGGTTTTCCTTTGAGGTTATAATTCCCCCCACCCCCAGGCTGCCTTGAGAGTTTTTTCTTTGTCTTTAATTTTTCACATCTTCAATATAATGTACCTTGGAGAAGGTCTGATGGAATTCAGGTAGCTAGAGTTCCTTTTTTCTTTTTGAATTTTGGGTTTCAGTTCTTTGATTAAGCTCTCATTACAACTTTGTTCTGTTTCTTCTGGTATTCCTATTATTCTAATGTTCTTTCTAATAGAGTCAGATAGTTCTTGTAGAGGTCTTACATTTTTTTCTTGGTTCTAAAATCTCTGTTTATTTCCTTCTGTTCAACTACCATGTTTCTACCTTTGATCTCACTAATTCTTATCTCCATGTTTTCAGCCCTGCTTCCTATGCTAGTTAGTTTATGCTTTATTTATTTTATTGCATTGTTTATTTCACAAATTTTTATTTGATTCCTTTTTATGTTTTCAATTTTTTTAAAAAATTGGTTTTTATTGTTGTTGTTCAGAGATTTTCTTTCTGAGATCATTTATCTGGGTCTGAGTATTCAGCCAGCATTCCCCTAGTTCTCTGAGTATTTTTAGGAGTGCAGTCATGAATTCTGTGTCACTTAGATCATATATTTCCTAATCTACAACTTCCTTTTCTGGAGATTTTTCATTTCCTCTCTGAGATGTTTTATTCCCAAGGAAGTTCAATGTAGGTGATGCATTTTTCTTTCTGGGCATAAGGGCTTTATTTCCCTGGAAGATATGGAGAGGTTTTTATTCACTTCCCAGTTCATATTGCTGCAGCATCTTACAGTATTTTCTCTTGGTTGTTAGATTTTCTGTCTCAGAGCTTTCCAGGACAATGGGTTTCTTAAACTCTTTGACTCAGTTGCCTTGGATTTGATGTGCTTATTTTTTGGGAAAATGTGATGAGCAATGATATTCTCTGCCTCTGAGATTTGTGCAGACAGAGGCTGTGCTGTGCCTTTGTTTTACAGTTTTCCTGAGTGCCCCTGCTGGTTCTCTCAGGGTGGGGTAGGGGGTGAAGTTTGTTGTGGAGGCCTCAGGGCTTGTTTGATGCACAAGGTAATGGTAGTTTGCAGGAGGGAAAGGGCAAGCATCCAGGCTCTGTGTTTACAGTTTCTGCCTAGAGGTGGGAACAATGATATTCTTTTCTTCACTGCTGTTTGTCCCAGGGTTGCTCATTATCCTGGGATTTGGCTCATCTGTGAAAGCAGGCTGTACCTCCATCAGGAGCACTCAGGACCAGGGCAGGCACATTCTGCAGCATAAGCCTGCTCCCCTATCAGGGAAGTGCCCAGCTGTGCCTGGCGTGTGCTGCAACAACAGCGTTGCCTTTCCTCAGGAGCGCACAGAAGTTCAGGTGGCTATGTGCCACCAAGCGACCTCAGTCCTCCATCAGGAATACACCACAGCTTGGGAGATGGGCACCTCAGATCAAGCTTGGCCCTCTGTCAGGAGCACACTGAAGTCAGAGGATGGGCACTGCTTTATCTCTTCCCCTCATGGGGTTTCCACAGTCCAATCCTCTGCCCATCCACTATCATGCTGTACTTCAGCCTGTTTTCCCCAGCCTCCTCCTTGGTCCTTCTTCTGCCAGACCCAGGCTTTTGAAGTCCCTTCTTTGTACTACTACCTTCTGTTTTCTCCCAATTGCCTCCCTTTCTCTGACCTTTAGGTGTTTTCCTGTGGTGGGTGGATCTCTGAGCTGAGGCCGTGTCACTTGTAGATTCCCTTGTGGAATTTTGGCTGTTCAGTTTGTAATTTTCAGGAGAGGTTTCAGGGATGTCCTCTCATGCCACCATCTTGATCTTTCTCCCCAGTTCATTTAAAAATATGACTTAGTTTGAACAATATTGTCTCAGAAAGTAAAAACTCATTTTTTAAAAAGTCACATTTATTAAGGTGTAATATTTTTAAGTCAGATATATCAAAGTGCAATTTTATGTAATTAATAAACTTAATTACATCAAATTTATATTTTTAGAAACTAGACCTTGTATCTTAGAGCAGTACAAAGCATGTATCACACAGCCTATCTTCCCCACAGCCTTCTCTGATATCACAATCCCCCACTAGAGTGGTACATTTGTTACAATCTAACCCATATTGACACATCATTATTACCCAAAGTCCACAGTTTACATTAGGGTTCACTCTTAGTGTTGTAAATTCTATGGGTTTGGACAAATGTACAATGATGTGTATTCCTCATTATAGTATCACACAGAATAGTTTCAAAGTCTTAAAAATCCTGTGTGCTCCACCTATTTATTCCATTTTACCCCCGATCAACACTGACAACCATTGTGCTTTTTACTGTCTTTATAATTTCATCTTTTTCAGAACATAAGGTAGTTGAAATTACATAGTATGTAACCTTTTCAGATTGGTTTCTTTCAGTTACTGATATGCACTTAAGATTTTTCATGTCTTTTCATGACTCAATAGTTCATTTCTTTTTAACCCTGAATACTATTCTATTATCTAGATGCATCACAGTTTATCCATTCATCTACTAAATGAAATCTTGGTTGCTTCTAAATTTTGGTAATTATAAATAAACCTGTGTGCAGGGTTTTGCACGGACAAAAGTTAAAACTCATTTGATAAATGTCAAGAACCACAATTGCTGGATTGTATAGTAAGTGTATGTTTAGTTTTGTGAAGAACTGCTAAACTGCCTCCCATAGTGGCTGTACCATTTAGCATTTTCATCAGCAAAGAAGAGTTCCCATTGATCCACATCTTCACCAGCATTTGATGTTGTTAGTGTTTTAGACTTTCTTCATTTTAATAGGTGTGTAGTGGTATCTCATTGTTTTATTATGCATGTCTCTGATAACAGATGATGTGGAACACCTTTTAATATATAGTAGATTCTCAGTTAACCAGCACCCAAGGGGATTGGTAGATGCTGGATAAATGTAGTTTCTGATTGCTTGAGAGTTACTATTAAAAATAAACCTAACTAATACAATACCCCATATAATACTATAAACTCTGTATTGCCTTGACATTAATGTTGAAGCACAGTAATTAAAAGCAAATGCATATAAACTTAATGTAACACAATTTTATTATAAAAACAGCTCTATTAATGTACTGTGCAATTTTAGAATTGGCATTCAATAAAATTTTCAACTTAATGAACTTTACTAACTTTTTTTAACTTCAAGTAACAGGAAACACACACACACATATGCACTTAAAACTGTTACAGTAAGTGTACTGAGTTTACTGGGTAACATCACATCAGGATCATCAAGATCTGATGATGTGGCTAGGACAAGATTAGGAGAAATGGGTGTGGATGGTTTTGGATCTACATCAGTAGATGATATTGTACTGGCAAAATTGGATGCAGCATTCTTAAAAAAATCAACAAATATCAGCATGCTTTGAGGCCCCAGACCTTTCATGCCAAGTCAGGTTTTGCAAGATGTGCAGCTGCATAAATGCTGAGAAGTGAAGAAAGGTTGCTGTTCATTCTGTAAAAGCTACTACAATTTTAAATGCTGCAATAGCTTCTGGCCAGGATACGTTTTCTTTGATTTTTTACCAGTTGCTTGAGAGCAGCAGTTGTTTGAGTTCTTGTTAATGGAAAGTTTAATGTACTTATTTTCCATCTGCATATTTTCTTAGTGAGGTATCTGTTAGGTCAGTTTTTAATTTGGTTGCTTCTTTTCACATTGTTGTGTTTTAAGAGTTTTCTTTTGTGTACAAGGTCTGACAATTTCACAAACTCATCCTAGAAAATGTGTTGCAGACTTCACTGCTCAATATCACTGCAGTCACCTTCAAAGTACTCCCCTTGGGAAGTTATATACCAAAAGCAGTGGCTAGTCTTCTCTTCAAAGCAACTTTGGAATTCTTTTTCTGGAGTGGTGTCAGAGCTGTCCTCACAATAGCCTTGATGTCCTGAATATCATCAAAATGTTTTCTTTTTAATATTTCCTTTATCTTCAGGTAAGAAAAAAGTCATTGCAGGGCAGATCAGGTGAGTAGGGAGGGTGTTCCAATACAGTTATTTCTCCCTCACAGGCAGTGTTGTGTGAGCTGGTGCATTGTAGTAATGCAAGAGCCATAAGTTGCAGATCAAAGGCTCAGATCATTTCACCTAACTTTTTCATGCAGTCGTTTTAGCACTTCCAATGAGTAAATTTTGTTAACTGTCCAGTTGCTACAAATTCATAATGGACAATTCCTCTGACATCAAATAAGGTTATCAACATTATTTTGACTCTTGATTTGGACTGACAGAACACTTTTAGTCGTGGAGATTTGGCTAAGTTCCATTGTACACTTATATGCTTTGTTTATTGGTAACATATTGGTACATATGTTTCATCACCAGTGATAACATGGCCCAAAACATCATCTTGCCTCTCCAAAAGTTCTTGGCAAACTTCAACTCTCCTTTGCTTTTGTTCATCAGTGAGCTTCTTTGGGACCATTTTGCACACATTTTTTTCATGCCAAGATTTTCAATTTAGTCTTTCCTAACTGTTTTTTTTCTATCGGTGTTTACATGGTTCACTATGCTTCTCACAGTCAGCCACCAAATTTGATGCACAATTTGATTAATTTTTGCAATGTTTTTGTCAGTTCTGCTTGTTACTGGCTGCTCTGACCTCTCTTTATCAGTGACACATTTTCTCCCTTCAGAAACATGTTTAATGCATTTGTACACTGTCATTTTCTTCATGGCATTATCCCCATAAATATGGACTAACATGTTGCTGATTTCACTTCCACTCTTGCCAAGTTTAACAAGAAATTTAATGTTTGTTTATTGCTCTAATTCAAGCTCCAACATTCTCTCAATGGCACACAAAACAACATAACAACAACAATGAACACCACTTAGCAAGACACTGCCACATGTTGACATGAACACAGCTGTGAGATACAGATATACCAAGGTTATGACACCTTACCAAGGTGTTTGCACAGTGCTGTTAACATAAGTGCATGGTGGCAAGCTTGCAAACTTAATTGTCAGACCTTGTATTTTGGATAACAGTTCATTATCAGATATGTCATTTGCGTTTCTTTCTTCCAGTCTGTTGCTTTTCTTCTTATACCCCTTAATATTGTCTTTTACAGAACAAAAATTTTTAATTTTTACTAAGTCTAACTTATCATCTCTTTCATGGATCATGCCTGTGGTGTTGTATCTAAAAAGTCATCATCAAACCTAAAGTCATCTAGATTTTCTCTTATGTTGCCTTCTAGTAATGTTATAGTTTTGCATTTAAATTTAGGGCTATGAGTATGCACCATGTTGAGTTAATATTTGCATAGGTCATAAAATTTGTATTTAGATTCATTTTAGTACCATTTGTTGCAAAGACTATCTTTTCTAAATTTACCACTTGGGTGTGTACAATTTGATGGATTTTGATAAATATATCTAGTAATGTAAACACCACCACAACTGAGGTATAGAATAGTTTTATTATCCCAAAAAGTTTCCTATGTAACTTTAGAGTCACTTCCCTCCTCCACCACTTTCAACTTCTATTTTCTATTTTGTAGATGTCTTACAAATGAAATCATGTCATATGAAGTCTTTTGTATCTGGCTTCTCTCACCTAGCATGATGATTTTGAGATTCATTTGTATTATTGCATGTATCAAAGTTACTTGTTTTTAATGTTGAATGTTATTCCACTGTATACATGTATCACAATTTAGTTATCTATCTTCCAGTTGATAGACATTTGAGTTGTTTTCAGTTTGAAACTATTATTAGTAAGGTTGCTATAAACATTCATGCATAGATCTTTGTGTGGCATCTGTTCTCATTTCTCTTGGGTATATATCTAAGAGAAAGTTTGGTCATATGATAAGTGAATATAGAACAAAAAAACTACCAATCTGTTTTCAAATGTGCTGTACTGTTTCTCACTGGGGTGTATGAGAGTTCAAGTTAATCTACCTTCTCAACAACACTTGATACTCATTGTCAGTATTTTGTTGTTGTTGGTATTTTCTTTTGGCATTTTATTTAGCATTTTTTTATTTTAATTAATTTTTTTACTTACAGCTGACATTCAAAATATTTTTATTAGTTTCCTATGTACAGCATAGTGATTTGACATTTATATAATTTATGCAGTAATCCTGCTAATTAGTCTAGTACCCATTTCACACTCTACATAGTTGGTGCAACGTTGTTGAATATACTTCCTATGCTGTAATTTACATCCCCATGATTATTTTGTAACTACCACTTTGTATTTCTTAATCACTTCACCTTTTTTCACCCAACTCTTCAACCCCCATTCTTCACAACTATCAGTTGTTCTCTGCATCTATGACTTTGTTTTTGTTTTGTCTGTTCATTTACTTTGTTCTTTAGATTCCACATGTAAGTGATAGCACATGATGTTTTTTTCAGTACGACTTATTTCACTTAGCATTATACCCTCTACGTCCATCTATGTTGTCATAAATGGTAACATTTGATTCCCTTTTATGGTCAAGTAATAGTCCATTGTATATATGTACTACCTCTTCCTAATTGTCATCAATCTAATTGTTGATTGATGGGCACTTGTGTTGCTTTCACATATTGGCTATTGCAAAAAGTATTGCAATAAACTTAGAGATGCATATATTTTTCAAATTAGTGTTTTGGATTTCTTCAAAATAACTACCTAGAAGTGGAATTGCTGGGTCATAAGGTAATTCAATTTTTAATTTTTTTGAGGAACCTCCAATTTTTTTTCATAGCGGCTGCACCAATTTGCAATCCCATCAACAGTGAATGAAGGTCACCTTTTTTCCATATCCTGGCCGATGCTTGTTGTTGGTTTATTGTTGATAGTCATTCTGACAGCTGTGAGATGTGAAGTGAAACTACAAAAGATGCCATTTTAATTTGTATTTCTCTGATGATAACTGACTTCAAGAACCTTTTTATATGTGTATTGGCCTTCTATATGTCCTTTTTGAAGAAATGTCTATTCAGGTCCTCTGACAATTTGTTAGATTGTTTGCTTGTTTATTTGTTTTTGGTGTTGGGTTGTAGAAGTTTTTTATAGATTTTGGATATTACCTCTCATCAGATATATCATTGGTGGATATCTTCTTCCATTCAGTAGAATGTCTTTTTATTTTGTTGATTGTTTCTTTTGCTGTTCAGAAACTTTTTAGTCTGATGTAATCCCATTTGGTTTTTGTTTGTTTGTTTGTTTGTTTGTTTCCTTACAAGAGGAGATACATCAGTAAAAATATTACCAAGGGTAATGTCTGAGAGTTTACTGCCTATATTTTCTTCTAGGAGTTTTATGGTTTCAGGTCTTACATTTAAGTCTTTAATCCATTTTGAGTTTATTATTGTATACGGAGTAAGAAGGTGCTCCAAGTTCATTTCTTTGCATGTATCTTCCAGTTTTCCCAATACCATTTATTGAATAAACTATCTTTATCTTAATGTATGGTCTTGCCTCTTTTGTCATAGATTAAATCACCATATAAGCCTGGGTTTATTTCTGGGCTCTCTATTTTTTTCCATTGATTTATGTATCTGTCTTTATGTCAGTACTATGCTGTTTTGATTTCTAGAGACTTTTAGCATAGTTTGACATGCAGTGTGATGTTTCCGACTTTGTTCTTGTTTCTCAAGATTGCTTTGGCTATTCAGGGTCTTTTACGGTTCTATGTAAGTTTTAGTATTATTTGTTTTAGTTCTGTAAACAATGTCAATGGTGTTCTCATAGGAATTGCATCGATTCTATAGATCGCTTAGGTAGTATGGACATTTTAATGATGTTACTTATTCTTATTAATGAGCATGATATATGCTTCCATTTATTTGTATCTTTTTCACTTGTTTTCTTTAGTGTCTCATATTTCTCTCGGTACTGGCTTTTTACCTCCTTGATTAAATTTATTCCTAGTTTTTTTTTATGCAATTTCAAATAAGATTGTTTTCTTAATTTCTCTTTCTGACAGGTCATTAATTGTGTATAAAAATGAAACTTATTTCTGAATATTAATTTTATCTTCTGATACTTTACTGAATTCATTTATCATTTTTAATAGTTTTTTTGGTGGAATCTAGGGTTTTTTATAGATAGTATCCTGTCATTTGCAAAACAATGACAATTTTACCTCTTCTTTTCCAATTCGGGTGCTTTTTATTTTTAATTTTTTCTGAGTGCTGTGAATAGGACGTCCGATACTATGTTGAGTAAAAGTGGTGCAAGTGGGCACTTTTAACTTGTTTCTGATCTTAAGAAGAATGCTTTTAGCTACCCTCATTGAATATGACGTCAGCTGTGTGTTTGTTGTATATGTTTTTAATTATATTATGTTAATTCTATTGCCACTTTCCTGAATGTTTTTATTGTAAATGGGTGCTGGATTTTGCAAATACTTTTTTGCATCTGTTGACAAAATCATATGATTTATATCTTTTATTTTATGTGGTGTAACACATTAATTGATTTGTAGATATTCAACCAACCTTGTACCCCAGAAATAAATCCCTCTTGATTGTGGTGTATGATTTTTAAAAATATATTGCTGAAATTTGTTTGCTAACATTTTAAGGATTTTTGCGTCTCTGTTCATCATGGATATTGGCCTATAATTTTGTGTTTTTTGTTTGTTTTTTGTTTTGTTTTTAGTGATATCTTTGCCTGGTTTTAAAATCAGGTAATGATGGTCTTGCAAAATAAACTTGGGAAAGTTTTCCTCCTTTTTGAATTTTTTGGAATGGTTTGAGAATAAGTGTGAATCCTTTGAATGTTTGGTAAAATTCACTGTGAAGCCATCTGTTCCAGGACTTTTGGTTTACGGGAGATAGTTTTATTACTGATTCAATTTCATTAATGATAATTGGTAAGTTGTGATTTTCTATTTTTTCTTGATTCAGTCTAGAAGATTGTATGTTTCTAGAAATGTACCCATTTCTTCCAAACTGCTGAATTTGTTGACATATGATTGTTCATAATATTTTTTAATACTTCTTTGTATTTCTGTGGTGTCAGTTGTCACTTCTCTTCATTTCTGATTTTATTTATCTGAGTCCTCTCTCTTTTTTCTTGATGAGTCTAGTTAAAGGTTTATTAATTTTGTTTATCTTTTCAAAGAATTACCTTTTGGTTTAATTGATCTTTCATACTGTTTTTTAGACTATATTTTATTTATTTTTATCCTAATCTTTATTATTTTCTTCTTCTATGCACTCTAGTCTTTACTTGTTATTCTTTTTACAGTTTAAGTGTAAGATTAGATTTTTTTTTTGAGACTTTTTTTTCTTGAGGTAGGTCTGTATTGCCATGAATTTCCATCTTAGTATTGCTTTTGCTGTGTCCCACAGATTTTGGGTCATTGTATTTTTATTCTCATTTGTCTCAGTGTAGCTTTTGATTTCTTTCTTGACCTCAGTGTTGACCCATTTATTACTTATTGGCATGTTAGTTAGTTTCCATGTGTTTTTGTGTTTTTCAGTTATTTTTCTTGTAATTAATTTCTAGTTTAATATCATTGTAATCTGAGAAAATACTTGATATAATTTCAATCTTCTTAAATTTATTGAGTCTTCTTTGGTGGCCTAACATGTCATCTTTCTTGAAAACATTTCTATGAGAAGCTGAAAAGAATATATATTCAACTACTTTGGGGTAAAATGCTCTAAAAGTATCAATTAAATCTATCCAGTCTAATGTGTCATTTAAGATTGATATTTCTGTGTTGATTTGCTGTCTGGAAGATCTGTCCATTCATGTCATTGTAATGTTAAATTCTCCTACTATGATTGTGTTACTGTTGATCTTTGCCTTTATGTCAGTAAATATTTGTTTTATATATTTAGATACTCCTATGTGTATGTTAGATGCATGAATGTTAACAAGGATTATATTGTTTTGTTAGATTGATAACTTTATCATTACATAATGTCCTTCTTGTTTCTTATTATAGATCTTTTTTTAAAGCCTATTTTGTCTGATATAAGTATTGCTATCCCAGCTATTTTATTTTCATTTTTATTTGCATAAAATATCACTTTTATTCCTTTACTTTCGTGTGTCTTTTAATCTGAACTGAGTCTCTTGTAGAAAGCATACAAGGCCTGACAATTAAGTTTGTGAACTTGTCATTGTGTACTTACATTGGCAGCACTGTACAAACAACTTGGTATGGTTTCATGACCGTGTCATATCTGTGTCTCAAAGATGTGTTTGTGTGTGTGGTAGTGTCTTGCTGAGTGGTTGCATGGTTTTTTTGCGCCATTGCAAGAATGTCAGAGCTTAAATTAGAGCAAATAATAAACATTAAATTTCTTGTTAAAACTTGGCAAGAGTAGAAGTGAAATCAGGGACATGCTAGTTCATAATATGGGGATAATGCCATGAAGAAAATGGCAGTGTACAAATGGATAAACACTTTTCTAAGGGGAGAGAAAGCATCACTTTTGTGTGTCAAAATCATCCACTGACTGTATGAAGCAAAGCAGACCAAGTAAACATTGACAGAGAAACGGTTAGGAAAATCTTACCTGAAAATCTTGACATGAGAAAGATGTGTACAAAAAATATGGTCTTAAAGGGACTTACTGATGAACAAAAACAAAGACAGTAGAAGTCTCCAAAACTTTTTGGAGAGGCAAGACAATGTTTTGGAGTGTGTTATCACTGGTGATGAAACAAGAGTACCAATATGACCCTGAAACTAAATATCAAAGTGCACAATGGAAGTCAACCAAATCTCCATGACAAAAAAAATGTTCCATCAGTCCAAATACAGAGTCAAAACAATGTTGCTAACCTCTTTTGATGTCAGAAAGATTGTTCATTATGAATTTGTACCAACTGGATAAACAGTCAACCAAGTTTATTATTTGCAAGTGCTGAAAAGGCTGCATGAAAAATTTAGACAAAAACAGACTGATCTTTTTGCCCACAACTCATGGTTCTTGCATCACAACAACACACCAGCTCACACAGCACTATCTATAGGGGAGTTTTTAGCCAGTAAACAAATAAGTTTATTGGAACACCTTCCCTATTTACCTGACATGGCCCCCAATGACATTATTTTTACTCTAAGATAAAGGAAATATTGAAAGGAAGACATTTTGATGACATTGAGGACATCAAGGGTAATAAGATATCAGCTCTGTTGGCCATTCAAAAAAAAGAGTTCCAAAATTGCTTTGAATGGTGGACTAGGTACTGGCATTGGTGTATATCTTCCCAAGAGGAGTACTTCAAAAGTGACTGTAGTGATATTTAGCAATGAAGTATGTCACATATTTTTAGGATGGGTTTGCAAATTTAATTGTCAGACTTCATAATCTCCAATCAGAGGAAAGCTATCTGTTCTTCAGTTACAATTCTCCTGATGCTGTGTGAGCTTGAAAAATCCTCTCTCAGTGTGTATTGTTTCAGCATTCTCACAACTAAAGTAGATTAGCTAGCTGAAGTAAAGCTATGAACACCAACTTTTATTTATTGTTCCTAAAACTTATCAAGATAGTGGTAAGAAAAATAATATTCTAATCTCAGCTCTATCACTTGTTTGCCTTGGGTAAGTCATATTCTCTCTCCAAAACTGATGCTTTCCTCTATAAAATGTAAATACTACCACCTATTTGGATATATGAAAAGACTTAAATGAGATAATATAAATAAAGTTGCTCTTAAATATAAAAACAATAATGATAATTATGGGAGCCAAAGCTAGTTCATCTTTGAGTTCTTGATTTCATCTTTAGAATAGATGAATCTCTCTCTCTGGTTTTGCTAATGATACTTTTGGCTGACAATCAGAGGCTTCAATTACTGTTCCCCTTTTGAGTGCAGATGGTTAACACTTGTTTTACTTTCAATTTTAATCTTGGTTGTGAACACATTTATAACATCAAAGTGAAGAAATTCAGAAGGGTAGTCTGAATTAAACTGGAGTTTTGAGGATAGAGGTTTTGAGAACATATCTTTTAAAGATTTATGATCACTGTTTTGGTATAACCACAATGGGGTTACCATAGGCAAGTTGGAGTAAGATGAAGTTCTCTGCTTCCAGAGATGCTCAAGTTTTGTTTTGTTTTGTTTTTTGTTTTGTTTTGTAAGTAAGAGACCTAAAAGGAGAGATCCTACTATATATGATACATATAAATGTTTATTTGATTATAATTGTATGTAGCTTGCTAATTATTTAATATATGGATTATTGGAAAAATATAAAAGCCGACTCTAAAATTTTTTATAACATTTTACATAAAAGTTAGCAAAATAATTTTTAAAGTAGTCCTTGAAACTTACTTAACACTATTAGAATTTTTATCTTGAAATTGTAGGGGTTAGAGAGAGATTTAAATATATTTTATGTGAATTCAAATCTATGTTATCAAGGATTTATTGAAAAGAGAACACTTTATTGAAGCTAATTATCACTAAAATTCATCCAGTCTTTTGTCACATTGCCAGGTCACTTAGAAACATCTGTAAATAATGTGCCCATCAGTATTCTGGAGACCCTTTCTTTTCTAGGTAGTCATGTTGACATTGAGCCTTGGGTGGGGTAAGTAATGATAGTTCAGAGACACTTGGAGTGTTGTTCTTCACAGGCAGCATAAGCAATTGAACCACTTACAAAAATCTGTGAATTTCCCTGGAAGTTGTGATGTGCTCTCTGCCAACCAGTTCTGCAATTTTTCCAAATCCAAAAATTGCATCAGAGCATTCTTGTAGAGGGGAAACAAAGGAGGTCTATAGTGGCTTTCTATCAACATTTGTGTTCACTTTATGTTCAAAGATCTTAAATAGCTTTAATAATAGTTCAGGTTTGCCTTTGTTTCTTTCTTGAGATGTAAGTTTCAAAGTGTCCAGATGGCTGTTGCTTGGTAGGAAACTTAAATCTTGTGAAGTACTTAATGTTTAAAATTTGGCTTTCTCAGAGCTTTTTATTAAAAATAGTCCTCATTTGGATAAAATAGTTAAATATATCTCTTCAAAAGGTTTCTACAATCTGTCACACACTTGTCCAACCTGTGTCTTGTGGGCCATGTGCAGCCCAAGATGGCTTTGAATGTAGCCCAACACAAATTTGTAAACTTTCTTAAAATGTAATGAGATGTTTTTGTGAACATTTTTTTAGCTCATCAGCTGTCATTAGTGTTAGTATATTTTATGTAAGGCCACAAACAATTCTTCTTTCAATGTGGCCCAGGAGAGCCAAAAGATTAAACATTCCTGGTCTATAAGCAACAACAATAGCAATGATAACAACCACCATAAAGGGAATTCATCATTCTTTCCTTAACTTCTTTCAAAGTATCACATAAACCAAAAAATGGTTAGTGGTACAAGTACAAAGAAAAGTGCTGAACAGATTTATTTTTCATCAGCATCATGCAGACAGTTAAAGGCCTTGGGCCTAACTCCTAGCAGTTGACTCCATGGAAAATGAATACATGATCTTCTTTTTTTATTATTAAATTTATGGGAGGGACATTCATTAACAAAAATTACATAGGTCCCAGATGTGCAATTCTACAGTACATCGTCTATGTGTTCATCACCTAGAGTCAGTTCTC
This sequence comes from Lyroderma lyra, assembly GCA_004026885.1. Lineage (NCBI taxonomy): Eukaryota > Metazoa > Chordata > Mammalia > Chiroptera > Megadermatidae > Lyroderma > Lyroderma lyra. Next base: position 23,098 of record PVJL010005334.1, read on the forward strand.
TTTCCATCATCATATATTTGATGCCCTCTCCCTCTCCCTCAGGTAACTACTAAACTAAACTATTGATTGTGTCCATGACTTTTTTTCTTTGTAGATTTCTGTTTTATATTCTACATATGACTGAAATCATATGATTCTTGATTTTTTCTGTCTGGCTTATTTTGCTTAGCATGGTGATCACAAAGTTTATCTATTTTGTCACAAATGGCAGTATTTCACCTTTTTATAGCTGAGTAATATTCACTTTGTATATGTACTACAGAATCTTTATCTAGTCATCCATCGAAGGGCACTTTTGTTGTTTCCATAACTTGGCCACTGTGAACAGTACTGCAATGAAACTAAGGTTTTCAAATTTGGGGGGTAGATACCCAGAAGAGGGATTGCTGAGTCATACGATATCTCCATTTCCAACTTTCTGAGAAAGCTCCACACTGTCTTCCATAGCAGTTGTGTGAATTTTCATTCCCCAAAACAGTGTACTAGGGTTCCTTTTTCTCCACAGCCTTTCCCTCCCTTGTTATTTCTTGTCTTGTTGATAATAGCCATTCCAACAGGTGTGAGGTGGTATCTCATTGTGGTTTTGATTTACATTTCCTTAATAACTAATGAAGTTAAGGATTTTCTTATATGTCTGTTGGCCATTTGTATGTATCCATGGGTAAAGTGTTTGTTCAAGTCCTCTGCCCACTTTTTAATTGGGTTGCTTTTTGTTGTTGTTGAGTTATATGAGTTCTTTATATATTTTACATAATAGCCCCTTATGAGATGCACTGTTTGCAACTATTTTCTTCTATTTGGTTTGCTATCTCTTTGTTTTGTTGATGGTTTCTTTGTTTGCAGAAGGTTTTTAGTTTGATATAGTCCTGTTCATTTATTTTTGCTTTTACTTCTCTTGTCTTTGAGGTCATGTTTGTGAAGTCCTCCTTGAGCTTGAGGTCTATCAGTTTAGTACCAAAGTTTTCATCTATACAGTTGATTGTTTCAGGTCTTATGTGGAGGTCTTTAATTCATTTTGGATTAATTTTGGTATATGGTGACAGATTGCAGTTCAGATTCATTCTTTTGCATATGGTTTTTCAATTTTCCCAGCACCATCTACTGAAGAGAATTTCTTCTACCCATTGTATATTTTTTGCTCCTTTATTGAATTATCTGTCCATATATTTGTGAATTTATTTCTGGGTTTTTTATTCTGTTCCATTGATCTGTGAGTCTGTTTTTCTGCCAGTACCAAACTATTTTGATTATCGACTCTTTGAAATTAGAGCATGTCATACCTTCAGCCTTATTCCTTTTGTATAGTATTTCTTTGGCTATTTGAAATCATTAGTAGTTTCATAGAAATCTGATAATTTTTAAATCTATTTTGTGAAACTATGTTTGTGGGAATTTGATGGGAATTGCATTAAATCTGGATATTGCTCTGGGTAATATGCCCATTTTAACAATGTTACATTTTTCTATCCATGAACAGAAAATATCTTTCTCTTTCTTTGTGTCCTCAATTTCCTTTTTCTGAGCATTCATTGTTTATATATAAAAATGCAATTGATTTTTGTAAATTGACTTTGTATCCTGCAACTTTCCTTTATTCGTTTATTGTTTCTAATAGTTTTCTGGTGAAGTAATTGAAATTTTGTATACGAAGGATAATGTCATCTGCAAATAGTGACAGTTTGACTTTTTCTCTCTTAATTTGGATACCTTTTATTCTTTTCTCTTGCCTGATTGCTCCTGCTAGAACTGCCAGTATTACATTGAACAGGGGTGGCAACAAGAGGCATTCCTTTCTTGTTTCTGATTTTAGGGGAATGGGTTTCATCTTTTCCCCTTTCAGTATGATACTAGCTGAGCGTTTGTCATATATGGCCTTTATTATATTGAGGTACTTTCCTTCTATACCCATTTTATTCAGTGTTTTGGTCCTATATGGATGTTACATCTTGTCAAATGTTTTTTCTGCCACATATGATTTTTATCTTTTAGTTTGTTTATATGGCGTATCACATTGTTTGATTTGCATACGATGAACCAGCCTTGTGTTCCTGAGATGAATCCCACTTGATCGTGGTATATAATATTTTTTATGCATTGTTGTATTGTATTTGCTAGTATTTTGTTTAGGATTTTTGCATCTATGTTTATCAGAAACATTGATCCATAGTTTTCTTTTTTGGGGTTGTTTTTACCAGGATTTGGTATTATGGTAATGTTGGTCTCATAAAATGGTTTGGGAAATATTGCCTCATCTTGAATTTTTTGGAAGAGTCTGAGGAAGATAGGCATTAATTCTTCTTTGAATGCTTGATAAAACTCATTGGTGAGACTGTCTTGTCTGGAGTTTTTGCTTGGGGACAGTTTGGAAGACCGTTTTGATTTCCTTATTATTGATTGGTCTATTTAGATTATTCAGTTCTTCTCAGTTCAATCTAGGTAGAATATATGTTTCTAGAAACTTATCTATTTCTTCTAGTTTGTTAAATTTGGTGGTATAAAGTTCTTCATAATATTTTGTTATGATCCTTTGTAATTCTGTGGTATTAGTCATAAATTCTCCCCTGTCATTTCTCATTTTTTTGTTTTTGTTTTGTTTTGTTTTGTTTTGTTTTTTGTTTTGTGTGTGTGTGTGTGTGTGTGTGTGTGTGTGTGTGTGTGTTCTTTCATTTTATTTTTAGTTAGCCTAGCCAAGGATTTTTCAATTTCATAAATATTCTCAAAGAACAAGCTATTTATTGTATTAATTTTTTTCTATTGTCTTTCTGATCTCAATTTTCTTTAGTTCTCTAACTTTTATTATTTTTTTACTTCTATAGACTTTCAGATTTTTGTGTTCTTCTTTCTTTAGCTCTTAAGATGAGATGTTAGAATATTTACTTGTGATTTTTCTTGTTTATTAAGACAGAACTGTAATGATACATATTTTCATCTTATTACTGCTTTCACTGCATCCCAATAATTTTGATACATTGTATTTTCATTGTCATTAGTTTCTATGTATTTTAATCTCTTTTATTTCTTCTTTGATCCAGTCTTGTTTTAACAAGATGTTGTTTAAGTTCCATGTATATATGATTTTGTTCTGCTTTTTCCTTTTCTTTTCTTTTCTTTTTTCAGTCAATCTCCAATTTCAAAGTTTTGTGGTCTGAGAATACTCTTGGTATGATTTCAATTATCTTGAATTTCCTGAAGTTAGTTTTATGTCCCAGCATGGTCTATGATTGGGAATTTTCCATGTGCACCAGAAAAGAATGTATAGTATTTTGTTTTTGGATGAAGTGTCCTAAAAATGTCAATTACGTCCAATTGCTATCAGGTAACATTTAAAGCTGATATTTTCTAATTTATTTTGTGTTTGGATGATCTGTCCATTCTGTTAAGGGGATGTTTAGATCCTCTACTATGATTGTTTTCATCAATTTTTCCTTTCAGATCTGTTAGTAGTTACTTTGTAAATTTTGGTGCTTTCTTATTGAGAGCATATATATTACTATCAATGAGTGTCATGTCTTCTTGTTGTTGTATATTCTCTTTTATTACTATGAAATATCCATCTTTTTCTTTTGTTACCTGTTTTAATTCTGAAGTCTGTTTTATCAGATATCAGTATGGCAACTCCTGCTACACTGTGAATGCCATTTACTTGGAGTATTGTTTTCTATTCTTTCACTCTGAGTCTGTGTTTTTCCTTATGGCTGATGTTTGACTCTTGGAGATAGCATATGGGTGGGTTTGATTTTTAATCCAGTCTGCTACTCTGTGTCTTTTTTATTGGTGAGTTCTTTCCATTTACATTTAGGGTGATTATTGATATATGAGGATTTCCTATGGCCATTACTTTCTCCCTCTTTTTATTCCTTTTTTGTTATTCCAAATCCTCCCCATTTGCTTTTACTTTTTGTTTCTGGTTGAATAGCCTCTTTTAGTATTTCATGAAATGCTAGTCTTGTGCCAGAGCATTCCCTCAGCTTTTGTATGTCTCCAAAGGTCTTTATTCCTCCTTCATATTGAAAGGATACTTTTGCTGGATAATGTATTCTTGCCTGGATGTTTCTCGCTTTTATTATTCTGAATATTTGATTCCACTTTCTCCTGGTTTGTAGAGTGTCTGCTGAGAAATCTGGTAATAACCTGATGTGCTTTCCTTTAAAGCAGTGGTTCTCAACCCTCCTAATGCTACAGTCCTTTAATACAGTTGCTCTTGTTGTGGTGACCCCCATAAAATTATTTTCATTGCTACTTCGTAACTAATTTTGCTACTGTTATGAATCGTAATGTAAATATCTGATATGTGTTTTCTGATGGTCTTGGGTGATCCCTGTGAAAGGGTCATTCAAGCCCCAAAGGGGTCACGACCCACAGGTTGAGAACCGCTGCTTTAAAGGTTATAGATATTTCTTTCCCCTGGCTGCCTTGATATTACTTCTTTGTCTTTAATTTCTAATATCTTCAGTATAATGTGCTTTGGAAAAAATCTGCTGGGGTCCAAGTAGCTAGGGGACCAATTTTCTGCTTGCATTATGGGTTCCAGATCTTTCCATGGGTTTGAAAATTTCTAATCTACTATTTATTTAAGGAAGCTCTCTATAGAGTTTTGGTTTTCCCTTCCAAGATTCTTATTATTTTAATATTGTTTATTTTTCTAATGGAGTCAGATAGTTCTTGTAGAATTCTTTTCAGTTCTTTTGACTCTGAAGGTCCTATCTTCTTATTTCTGTGTTGTTTTTATATTCCAATCTTTGGGATTACTAATTTTTTCCTCCATCTGGTTAGTCCTGTTTCCTATGGTAGTTAATTCATTTCTCAGTTTTTTAAATTGCATTGTTTATCTCTCGAATTTATGTTTGATTCTTTTTTATATTTTCAATTTTTAAAAATATTTCTTTTGTTCATAGATTTTCTTTTTGAGATCATTTATCTGGTTCAAGATACTCTGCCAACATTGTTTCAGTTCTCTGAGTGTTTTAAAAACTACAGCTTTGTATTCTTTGTCACTTAGATCATATATTTCCAGATCTATATGTTCCCTTTCTGGAGATTTATCATTTCCTTTCTGAGCAGCTTTGAATCCTAAGTTGCTCATTGTATTTGATGTATTTCTTTTTCTGTGCATGGGTGCTTCTCCCATGACAGATATAGAGAGGTCTTTCTTTCTTTCTTTCTTTCTTTCCTTCTTTCTTTCTTTCTTTCTTTCTTTCTTTCTTTCTTTCTTTCTTTCTTTCTTTCTTTCTTTCTTTCTTTCTTTTTTTCTTTTTCTTTCTTTCTTTCTTTCTTTCTTTCTTGGTTTCTTTCTTTCTTTCCTGTATTTCTTTCTTTCTCCCCTCACATCTCTCCTCTTTCTTTCTTTTTCTTCCCAGTGGTACCTCTGCAATGTTTCCAATATTTGTCTCTTCATTATCCAAACTCTTATCTTTGGGAGCTTTTCTGCAAGCTGGGCGTCCCTTCTTTTGATCCAGTTGCCTTGGTCTTGATGTGCCTCTATTTTATTTTATTTTTTTACTATGGTAGGTAATGGTGTGCAATGCCTCTGATCAGTGCAGAGAAAAGCTGCTGTGCCTATGTTTTGGAGTTTTCCCGAGCTCCACAGCCAGTTTCCAGTTGACTGTAGGGCAGACACTAGGTGACATTTTGAGTGACAAGGTTTGGAAGAGAATTAGGAAAGCAGCCAGGCTCAGTGACTCTGGTTTGGTGGCAGTGTGGTAACTCCCCTGGTTGCTGACTCTGCAGCAACACTAGTCTGTTTGGCAGGGAAGCCTGGAGATGGGAGGGTATGGTGCAGGGAAAGCCAGGAGTGGTCTGTGACCATGTCCATTGGGGCAAAGTGCTCACTGTCTTCTCTGGCTTTTTCCCAAGTCTGTGTTTCACCCAGAACCATGCTTTAGCATTTCAGCATTTCCATGTCAGGGGATCTAAGTTTCAAACTCACCCAGAGTTGGACTGTGATCATAGCATGATGCTGCAGCTGGGAGCCCTATTCTGACCCAGGGAAGTTCAGTCTCTAATCTACCCAGGGCAGGGAGCAATGGCTGGGACCCCAGTACACTGCTGCTCAGTTCAACTTGCCCATGGTTTCACAGGATTCAGCTGCTCTCCCCTCTGCTCTTGTCACCACACAGCCCCCCAACCCACCTGGGATCATGTTGTTCCTAGACCAGTTTCGGCTGGCTCCACCCTAGTTCCCTCTGTCAGCTCCTGGTTGGGTCATAGGTCACATTCTGCGTCTTTATCTTTTTTCTGCTCTGTTCCCTTCCTCCTCTCCCATTCACCCCTCTTTCTCACATGGATCTCTGAGCTGAGACTGTGCCACTCAGGGTTTCCTGTGTTGGGTCCCAATTGTTCAATTGTATTTTTCAGGGGAGGTTTCAGGGATCCCCTCTCCCATCACCATTTTGCAAAGTCTCCCCTTTTATATTTTTATTGTTTGTGTCCTGGGACACGTGACATTTTTTAGAGAGTCACCTTTTATAATGTCCCAATTTTATGAAATATTTAGTAAAATTTAATTCAAACAGCTCAAAATAATATTATTTAGTTATACTCAGCTTTGCAAACATTAACCAAACTAAAGCCTCTACTTTAAAACTAGCAGCAGTTTTCTAATACCCGTTAATAACAGTATATCAGTCATTCTTATCCACAAATATTATTCAATACCATACTCAAGTGTAAGCTGCGTGACTCCAGAGCATTCTGCTCACAAAAGTAAATGATAAGCTGTGGACCTTCTTTGTTCTTTTATCATGCTAGTCTAATATATGTTTTTAAAAGCTATTCAATCAGTAAATCTATAAAGTAATTATGTTAAAATAATTGTTTTTTATTAAATTTATTGGGGTGACATTGGTTAGTAAAATTATGTACGTTCCAGATGTACCTACAATACATCATCTATGTGTTGCATTGTGTGATCACAACCCAGAGTCAGTTCTCCTTCCATCACCACATATTTGATGTCTCCTTCTTCCTTCCTCACTCTCCTTCCCTCTTGCCCTCTAATAGCCACTAAACTATTGACTGTGTCTTTTGAGATTTTATTCCTTTATTGGTTTCAGTTTTATATCCCACATGCAAGGTCAGACAATTAATTTCAGGAACTCATCCTAGAAGAAGTGCTACATATCCAATTATAAACTTAATTGTCAGATTTTGAGGGCAACAGCAGCTCTGATGGCCATTTCAGAGAAAAATGTTTTAAGGGTGGACTAGGCACTCCAAGGGGAGTAGTACTTTGAAGGTGACCATAGTGATATTTAGCAATGAGGTGTGTAGCACTTTTTCTAGAATGAGTTCACAAAATCAATTGTCTGACCTCCTATGAGTGAAATTATATGGTTCTTGATTTTTTTCTATCTGGCTTATTTCCCTTAGCATGATAATCTCAGTGTGCATCCATGTTGTCACAAATGGCAGTATTTAATTTTCTTATGCCTAAGTAATATTCTATTGTATATATGTACTACAATCAAATATGGATGCAAACTGTGGGTTTATATAGGCCTCGATAGACATACAAGTTGACTATTGGTAGTCTTGGGGGTGGATGTAAATACTAATTCTTCTATTTATAACTGAACCCCACTTTTCTTCTTCAGAAGATAAACAGTAATATTTGGTTTGCAGAGCAATTTGAGAATCAAATAAGTCCTAGTTGTAACTATTTAACAAATGTCTCTTACATAGTATGGTATTCCAATAATTGAAGCTGTTAATTTAAAGCTTTCTTCCATTCTGTATTGTAGATTGCCTTCTGTCAATGTGTTCACTATGTTCCATGCTTTATTGTAGATTGAATTCTGCATGTGGGAGACAAGTACATTTAATTCATCTGTGAGGTCTCACCAATACTTAAAGTCTTTTAACATAGAATAAGTACATATAAAACATGAAGTAAACTTTGACTTTAACTGTGGTTCTCCCTTATCAGAGAGACAGGGACCTGGTCAAAGAATGCTCTTCAGAAAGGACCAAAACCTTTCATTAGGTAACAATAATGGTGAATGGAAACAGTGTCAACCAAGTTTTAAAAGCAAATCAACAGAGCATTAAACTAATTATTTTTCTTTTCTTGATATCTGCTTATATAGTATTTTCATAATCACTTTGAAAATATGACATTTTCTAACTTTAATGATGAGTCAAAGTTTAATTTTCACTTAATTTCAAGAGTGTAAAAATCTCACATATCTTATTATTAAGACATAGTATATATTATTCAGAAGAATAAATTACTATTAAAATTTTGCATTTAATTCTTTGTGCTCTTGGTTGGAGCTACAAGTGAAAAATATTTATTATAATCCAGTGATGAGTATTTTATTATCAAGAATGTTTACATAACCTTTCACATGTTGGGGTCTCTAAAATACATAGAAAATAGTGCTTAATTGTGATAATTGCTTAAACTAGAGAAATCTTTTAAAAAGTTTAAAAAAATAAAAGATGCTATCAGTTCTTTCAATATACTATAATACCATATGAATAAAATTAGTTATTGAAATGTATTAAGAAATTAGAATATTCCAGGGCCTATATTACTTTTTTTTTTCTGGCATCAAATTAGGCTATATATAAATTAACCTGAATGATGAACTAAAAACAGAAAATAACAAGTTCTATTTTATTAGAGAATTCCATTTGACACCTATTGTTTTCAGTTTATACTTTTTATCATCCAACTAATTTTCATAAATTTTCTAATTTTTTATTTTAATAAAAAATGTCAAGTCTCTTTATTTCTTCAATTTTTGTAATAAAATGTCTTACTTTTTAATAGTCTTTGTAAGTTTACAAAACATTCTCACAGAAATTACCACATTAAGCCCTCAAAATAAGCCTGAATGTTAATTAAGAATTAGCATAACTAAATAGAAGAGAAAATGCAGTCTGAGAAAGATGAAGGCCTTTCAAAGGTCATATAGTTTATAAAAGTTTGGGCTACATACAAAATTATCAATTTTTAATTATGAGTAAAACTTTTTCTGTTTAGGAATTTCTATCTCACATTAACCAGAAATTAACACGAATTTTTTTTTCTGATAATATTCATTCCTCTTCCCTCCAAAATTTCTACTCTTCTCATTAGACTTTACACTAAGCTATAATACAATTAGACTTATGTATGCTTATTTTTTCCCACAATGAGTCAGTGTAAATGTATGGATTCTGGAGAAAGACTACAACAGTATGAATCCCAGCCCCACCTTCTGAGCTGTGTGACTTGGAACAAGTGCTTGCCTCAGTTTCGTTATCTGAAAATTTGGGATAATAATGATTCTTATGAAGATAAGTTAAATGACTTAAAACTTGCAAAATACCTAAAATATTTCATAGCACAATAGTAAGCATAGTATATATGTTGTTAAACAATTAGAGAGATATCATTTTTCACTCTCTATGAATCACTTAAAAATAAAATTGTACCCCATCCTTCTAGAAAACTATTACTTTGAGGTTCATTAATAACCCTGTGGATTTTAGCTGATCTGAAAAATAAAAAAAAGTTTGTGTCTCTCAAATCAACCATGATATCCATAGGTTAATGGACATTAGTTACCACATTCTATTATGACTTTTTAGTCTTTACCTTTTTATTTCTTTCTGAATAATTCCAACAAGTCTTACAGAGCATTCAGTTTTTGTGGAATATTTGTTTTTAGTAGATTCTATGTCTTTACTTAATTTTTATATTCTCTTGTTTCTTCTTCTATTGTGACATCTTCTCAGACTTTCTGTTGCTCAGCTGTAGATGTTTTTGTTGAATTTGTGTCTTGTCTTGGATCTGCCACTCTCTGGAAAAATGAAAACGTTTATATGAGATCTACAATTAATTCCACAAACTCATCCTAGTAAAACTGCTACATACCTCATTGCTGAATATAACTATGGTCACTTTCTAAGCACTCTCCTTGGGAAGCTATGCACTGATGCTAGTGCCTAGTCCACCCTTCAAAGCAATTTTGGAACTTTTTCTGCAATGGCCATTAGAGCTGCCATTGCATTACCCTTAATCTCCTGAATGTCATTGAAATGCCTTCCTTTCAATATTTTCTTTATCTTCAGGTAAAGAAAAAAGTTATTGGGGGCCAGGTCAGGTAGGTGGAGGGGATGCTTCAAAATTGTTATTTGCTTACTGGTTAAAAATTCCCTCACAGACAGTGCTGTGTGAGCTGGTGCATTGTTATGATGCAAAAGAGCCATGAGTTGTTGGTAAAAACTTCAGGTCATTTTTGTCTAAGTTTTTCACTAGCCTTTTCAGCCCTTTCAAATAGTAACATTGGTTGACTATTTATCCAGTTGGTACTAATTAATAATGAACAATTCCTCTGATATTAAAAATAAGTTAGCAACATTGTTTTGACTATTGATTTGGACTGACATAATGTTTTGGTTGTGGAGAATTGGTTGACTTCCATTGTGCACTTTGATGCTTTGTTTCAGGGTCATATTGGTATACCCATGTTACATCACCAGTGACAACACAGCCCAAAATATCATCTTGCCTCTCCAAAAGGTCTTGACACACATCAACTCACCTTTGCTTTTCTTCATTGTTGAGCTCCTTCAGTATCATTTCTACACACACCTTTCTCAAGATAAGCTTTTTAGTTAAGTTTTTTAAATTGTTCTTCTATTGATGTTTACTTGGTCTGCTATGCTTCTCACAGTCAGCTGACAATTTTGATGCACAATTTGATAAATTTTTAGAATGTTTCTTCAGTTCTGTTTGTTACTGTCCACCCTGGCCTCTCTTCATCAGTGACATTTTCTCTCTCCTCATAAAAACATTTAATCCATTGTATGCTGCCATTTTCTTCATGATATTATCCCCATAAACTTGGACTAACATGTCCCTGATTTCACTTCCACTGTTGCCAAGTGTAACAAGAAATTTAATGTTTGTTCATTGCTCTAATTCAAGCTCTGTCATTCTCACAATTGCACACAAAACACACAACAACAATAATGGACACCACCATACATCAACATGAACACAACTGTGAGACATATACCAAGGTTATGAAACCTTACCAAGCAGCTTGTAAAGTGTTGCCGAGGTAAGCAGAGAGTGGCAAGTTTGTGACCTTAATTGTCAGACCTTGTATATTTGACCCAGACTTTGTTTTATTTTAAGATTTCTAGTTGTGGATTGGGAAGATTTACATTGATATTCTGCCAACATTTTGAACCTACTATATATCATTATCTATCTAGCTATCATCTGTCTATCATCTATCTATTTATCTATCTACCTATCTCTATCTATCTACTTACCTAGTTACATATTCTCTATCATGTATTTATATATCATCTGTCTACCTATCACCTATCTTTTGTCTAATTTACCTACTATCTTTGCATTATGAATTTGTTTCTGTTCATGTCTCCTTTACATTTATATATTGCATAAACACTTGTAGACTTTTATTCTGTTTTTTTATATATAAAAATAAAGAGCATAATCTTAGGACTCTAACACTTCTTACAGCATTACAATTTAGTTAGTTCATGCATTAATAAAATATGTGTAACTTAGAAAACACTATGGAAACACAAAATTTATGTTAATAATTTGCTTAAAATTAGTGATAAAAAGAAACATCTTGTATGCAGTGTGAGAATAAAAACATTACATACAGAGGATAAAAGATAAGAATGACATCAGCCTTTTTTTTTGAAATAATGCAAGGGAAAGGACAGTGAAATACCATTTTTAAAGTACTGAAAGGGAAAACAACCTTGTCATCCTAGAATTCCATAGTAAGTAAAAATACCTTTTAAAATGAAAATGAAGTAAAGACTAAGATATACAAAAGGTGGAATAAATTCACTACCAGTAGACCTGCAGTACAAAATATGTTAAAAAAATTTTTCACAAAGAAATAATATTGTATGGAAATATAGATCTATGCAAAAAAATAAAGATTATGGGAAATGATGAAGATGTGAATAAGCCTGACCATGATATTGGGTCTAAAGGAACTGTTAAATAATAATATAATTAATATTGTTTCACAGTGAGGACAACTTCCTATTTAATAGAACAAAGAACAGAACTATTTTTTTTATTAAGTGTAATAAAAGAAGGATTATTTCTTTCATGATAAAAGAGATTTGTGAACACTAAACTGAGCCTTAGGCCAGATTTTGTTTCATTTTATTTTTAATCTGAACTCAATGGGATCTTATTTTCTTGATGGTACTCATCTCATATATTTAAATTTTCATTTTTTACTTACTCTTCTTATCTTATCTTACTTATCTCTCTTCTTTTCCTTGATTCTAATGTTTGTTTGTTTGTTTTTGCCTTCGGCCTCAGCCTATTGACTTATTATTTCCACCTTCAGTTTTCTCCTTCCATTTGTCCTCAAGGCTTTCTTGTTCAGAATAAAATTTTGAAAACAATTTTTATGTTTCTTTCTTAAAACTGGTAATAAATTTAGTTAAATTAGAAATTTTTATTTTACATTTAAAGAAGATATGGGTTATTCTTAAAAAATGAAACAGAGAAAATTGGATGACAGTGAGAGGGAAAAGTTGGAACAGTAGATGAGGTGATTAAGTCACACTTCATTGAAAAAGTGAGATTGAAGAGAAGATTTGAAGGTAGTTCTATGCAAAGAGACAATTAGAAAACAGCCATATACCACAAAACAAGAGTATGTCAGGAGAGTTCAAAGATATACATTCAAGAAGATCAGGGTGAATACAGAAGAGTGACTTGTGGGGAGATCCATGGACAGGAGGTCATAGAAGTTATGGAGAAAGGATAATGCAGGGCTTTATAAGTCTCTAAAATTCTTTTACTTCTATCTTAGTTAGGATGGAAATCATTGCCAACTTGTGAGCAGAGAAGTAAGATGATCTGACATGTTTTAAAAGGGTCAATATATTACTAAATTGAGAATAAATTTTAACAGATTAGAAACCAAGTGTAGAATTAGATAAACCTTTTACAGCCATTTAGACAAGAAACTTTGGTGCCTGAGATGACATGGTAACAGGAAATGTGGTGATAAGTTATTTGATTCTGGTTGTATTTTGAGGGCAGATTCAATAAAACTGGTTAATTGATTATTTGTGAAATATAAGAGAAAGAGGGAAGCCAATTGATTTTTAAAACTAGACATACAGAACTGCTTTCAACCTGAGATGGGGAAGATTTGGAGTTGTGAGATTTCTCTTAGGTGTACAAGTGGAGATACTGAGAAATAATCTAATACATGATTCAATAATTCAGAGGAGAAGTTCAGGCTGGTGATATACATTTGGAAGTTATCAACATATGGACATTATATAAAAGCAGAGATTGTATGGGATGACTTAGTAAGTGTGGATGAAGAACAGAAGACATTCAAGAACAAAACCTTAGATATTTCTACCATTAAATGGTTGGAGAGAAAGGTAAACATCTACCAAGAAGACTGAAGCGGAACAAGTAAGACAATTTTTCTCATTTTTCTACATTTGCAAACAGGATTTAAGCCATGTATAAATAACAATCCTGTTCCCAATTTCATTTGGAACCAAAACCCCCTTTCTGGAGCCATGTAACTTTGATGGCACTGTGTAGTACTCCTAGTAATTTGTTCTTTTTTTTAAATTTATTTTTATTGTTAGACTTACTGGGGTGACATTGGTTAGCAAGAATTAGATAGGTTTCAAGCATACAGTTCTACAGTGCATTGTCAACTTGTTGTGTAATAAGTTCACCACCTAATGTGTCTTCTCTTTCCATCACCATATATTTAGCTCTCCCTCCCTCCTCTCCCAGCCCCTCCCCATTCTCCCCTCCCTAACGCACTCATCCCCAAATAAACATTAAACTATTGATTGTGTCCATGGGTTATTTGTTTGTTTAATTTGTTCTTTAGGATATTAGAGATGCTCCTTTTACCACACTACCTTGTGAAGCCAATCATCAGGACCACAACAGGGATAGTTGAGAACATGTGCTGTTAAGTCAAACAGAAGTGGGTTCAAGCCCTTCTCATGTTATATTTGTGACCTCTGCAACTCACCTAAAATTTTGAGTCACAATTTCTTCACTTGTAAAGTGGAGATGATAATTCTAATACATAGTGTTAATAAGTTTGCTTAAAATCAATTAATGTATGCCAAGAGCATAGAAAAGAGTAATCACTCAATTAATCAACATATCCTTCTCTAGGCACCAGAGTAGATGCTGAGGATTTGGAACGGGAAAAATTTACTCCTCCTCGTGGTTCATACATCCTCTTCAGGGACACATAAGGTAAACAAGCAGAAAACTGAAAGTGCAATCAAGGAAACAAATAAGGGGTTAAGGTTGAATAAAGAGTGAGGAAAAGCTGCTTTTCAAAGAAAGGTCTGAAAAGTCTTTGAAGAAGTAATATTTAAGTTGAGTTTTGAAGGTTGAGGAGGGTTCAAATACAAGGCAGAAGAAAAAAATGTGACAAGTTTTTTATTCTGAGCCTGGTTTTGTCAGAATTGACTCAACAAAATCAACTGGGCTTTTTTCTAAATTTCATTTTCTCCTGAATCTGCTATTTGTCTTTTCTTTCTTTAATAGGCTTTGTTCATTCTGTTACAGCCTCTTCCACTTCATCTTCTGCTTGCTTCTACCCTTTCCTCTTCATTCTGGACTCTAAAAATCACCTAACGAGGACAATACACAAGTGATTTTTAAAGAAATGTTATTATTAGCATGGATGAAGGGGAAGGATTTGGAAAGTGGAGGACTTATTCAAGAATATATTAAAAGAGTAACTGCTAGGGATTCAGAATAAAGCTATCTATAGGCTCCAATAGGCTGTGTCCTATGCCAGACAACTTGCATATACCTCCTTTAATTTTCATAACAATCCCATAAAGTGATATTAAAAACAGTTTAGAATGAGGAAATTCTGAGATTAAATAATTAAGATACTTGTCCTAAATCAGAAGCTACTAAGTGTCAGAAGAAGGACTCAAATTCATGGTAATATGATACTCTTCTGCTGCTCAGGAAACTGGTTTCTTTGTACTTGGATAATCTGGTGGCAGTTGAATGGTCCATGAACTATAGGGAAGTGCAATGAGTATTAAATCAATTAAGGTCTTTTCTAAACTGAGTACCTGTGAGTTTCTGGTGGAAAAACAATAATGCAATATGTATTATGTTTCAGAGAATGTTATAATTGTATTGTTTAATTTCACTTAATTTTGGATGTAGGATATATCATTATCCCCATTTTATAGGTGAAGAAACTGACCTTCAGATTGTCCATGCTTACAATGCTTATTGTGGTAGTGGGATTTGAATTCTGGCAGTCTGATTACATAGGCAAGGAGTTTACAGTGGTTTCACGGTTAAATGGAAAAATGCTCCTCTGTTATTATATAATAAAGGAAAAAATATATGGAGTCTTCACAGAGTCTACCACATCTCTTCATATTGGTTCTCTTAAAGGAAATGCTTAGATTTATATGTGTATGTGATAAGTGTAAAAATTATAATTATTTAGTGACCACAATAAAAATCATTCTTTTTATTTTTTTCAGAGTTGATATATTTCTTTCTGCATTGAAGATTATTTAGTTAGCCTGTATCATTTGAATTGTCTATTTTAAGTGAAAACCTACAATGTTTTTAAGTATCTTATTTCTGAAGGTGAGTTCATTCTTGGGTGAAATCCTTCATTGTTCACTTGCAGGAGATATTTATAAGACATGATGGGAAAGGTCATCAAGTAAGTATGTAATTTCTCTCTTTATCACTGATAACTTTTATTACTCTGAACTCTGCTCTCCCTGGAATTAATATAGCTACCCCCAATTTCTTATTACTGTTAGCATAGAATATATTTCTTCATCAATAAGATCTTGGAAACTGCAACCTAAAACAAAATATTGTATAAGAAAACCAATTTTGCCATAGGCTAAGTGATAGAAGTAAGGGTTTAATTTATACAATATATTTCTGGTCACAAAAACATCACCAAACTTCTAAATAAAAACCTCCAAACATTTCTAATATTAAACATTGAAATAAATGTGAGCAACACATACATATAAGAATGATTAAGAAAAACAAGTAAGATCATTATTTTCCAAGGTATTTATTTTAATTCAGTGTTGCAGGTGTTCAGAGCCTATCCTGGCAGCTCGGGGTACAAGGAAGGAAATAACCTTGAAAAGGACAACAGTTCACAGGGTGTACTCACACTCCATCACTCAGACCAAGACAATTTAGACATGATAATTGAATGTACACGTCTTTGAGATGTGGGAGGAAACTGGAGTACCTGTAGAAAATTCACACAAACAGAAGAATGTGCAAAATCCACACAATGAACCTAGCTGAGAATCTTTGTTTTTTTCTCATAAATTTTATGAAACAAGGTTGAATGAAATAGCATTATTTAAGGAACTACTTAAATAGTTTAAGTAGAGTGGGTTTCTTATGCAAAAACATGTTGTTGAGTCTGTTTTATTATCTATTCTGACAATTTCTGTCTTTTAATTGATACATTTAGACTACTGACATTTAAAGTGATTATTGATAAATTTGGATAAATATTACCATATTTGTTACTGTTGTCTATTTTTTGCCATTTTTGTTTGATCTTATTTTTGTCTTCCAGATCTTTTTTGTATTTTATACTTTTAATTGAAAATTTTATGTAATTTTATTTTATTGTTTTGAATATCAGTTATAAATTTATTTCTTTTTACTTATTTTACTGGTTATCCTAGAATTCGCAATATACTTTTACAATTAATCCAAGTCCACTTTCAAGGAATACTAGGGGTACATTATGATAATCCTAATTTCAGTCTTCCATTCTTTGTATCATTGTTGTCATTTATTTCACTAATACATAAACAAATATATATATGAGAGACATCTAGAAACAGTCCAGCCATAAATACCTCTATTTTTCACATTACATGGCCAGATACTTTCAGGACAGCCCTTATATATCCCTATAAATAAAAGAATATATAATCAAATGCATTGTTGCTATTATTATTTTGAACAAACTGTTCAAAATAATAATAGCATAATAATAAAATGTTATATTAATTTATAAAATTAAAGCCTTGATTTTACCTTCATTTATTATTTTTTTTATGTAGGCCTAAAATTCTCACCTATGTCATTTTTTCTTTTTTTCTGAAGAACTTCCTTTAATGATTTTTGCAAGGCAGGTCTATTGACTTCAAATTTCCTCAATTTTTATTTGTTTGAGAAAACACTTATTTCACTTTAGCTTTCAAAGGGTAATATTTCAGGGCTTAAGAATTCTAGTTGGTGTGTTTTTTTTCCTCTCAATACCTCAAATATTTTGTTTCATTCTCTTCTTACTTGAATAATTTCTGAGAAGAAATGGGATGTAATACTTCTATAGATAAAATGTGTTTTTGCAATGATTTCTTTAAGAATTTTTTTAAGCTCTTCTTTACTGAAGTTTGAATTCCTAGGTGTGGTTTTGTTTGTTTGTTTGTTTTTGTTTTGTTTTGTTTTTGGCATTTATTCTGTTTTGTGTTTTGTGAGCTTCCTGGATCTGTGGTTTGGTGTCTGGCATTAATATAAGGAAGTTCATTATTGCTTCAAATATTTCTTCTGTTTTGTTTTCTTTTTTCTCTTTCTCATATAAGCATCGTAAGTATGTTGAAGTTATTATAGTTGTCTCATAGTTAAAATTTCTTGTATTATTTTCCAGTCTCTTTACTTTTTACTTTTTAATTTTGGAAGTTTCTATTTGTGTTCTTCAAGCTTTGAGATTCTTTTTCAACTTTATCAGGCAACTATAAAGCTTTTCAAAGGCATTTTTTTTTTGTCACAGTGCTTTTTGTCTCTAGCATTTCTTTTCAATTCTTTCTTAAAATTTTTATCTCTACTATATTATCGCTGTTCTTTCATGTTGTCTACTTTTCCAATTAAAGCTATTGTGATTTTCATCATAGCTTTTTAAAAAAAGTCATGGTTTGATATTTCCAAAACTTTTTCTGTATTTGTCTTTGGCTCTGAGGCTTGTCAATGTCTTCAAATTGTTTTTCTTTATATGTTTTTTAGTATGCTTTGCAATTTTTGTTGAAAGGTGAACATAATGAACTGAGTAAACAGAACTTCTATAAATAGGCCTTAAGTAATGTGGTGGTGAAGTGGGGCAGGGTGGAGACAAGATTTTATAGATTTGTGATTTAGTCTCAGTCTTTTCATGAGCCTGTGACCCTGGATATGAGCTTTAGCAGTACTTCTCATTTCCACCACCCCGCCGCACACCCGCTTAGGTTGGACAGGATAGCTAAAGTGAGCTGGAGATGGAGATTCTCCTTTCCCAATTAGGTTAGTCTCTGATAAGACCCTAGCAGGTTAGGTAGACTCTGACAAAATAGTTTTTCCTGTAGGAGGACATCGTTATAAAGAACAGAATGCTCTAGTATATTTTAACATGGCTACTTTCCTTCTATCCCTAAAATAAGCATAAGAGGATTTTTCTCAGATCTTTACTTTTAGAAAGAAATAGGCTCTCAGAGGTAAAGCTGACAAAAAAAAATGTAGACTTAACCCCTATCCTCATGATTGAATCCCCTTGTTTTTACCTTTTACGCTTGTCCAAACTCACAACTCTTAAGTTGGAACTTATAATCAGGAGAGGACTGTTTTAAGTCTTGAGTTTTGTTTCTGGTGGAGAGAGAAAGCCATGAGATAGATCTGGGATTCTTTGATATCTATAATGGCATTTTGTAAGAGAGGGAGTTATTTTAGGAGCCAATGGTACCACATTTCCTTGCAGTGTTTTAAAATACCAACCCTAGTGGAATTGTGCTTTGATACCAGGGGAACAAGATACATAAAAGTTAATAAAATCAATAGTATTATTTTTATAAGCACAGACATTTGAAGTAAAATTTTAGGGTCTTTTTTCTCTATTGATAATTCTTGGAGATTAATTTTAGGAATAACTCATGCCCTTTGATAAATAGTTTTTAAAAGAAATAGTTAAAATAACATGGCAATAAGAAAACTATTCTGAATTGTTTAAAATATCTAAGAACACTAGGCTAACCAGACATGCCATTTTAGACAGGACAGAGAACAGTACTGTCCCATTTCAAATGGTACATATGGTCAGTCTACTGACACCTTGAATCCAGCCCAGTGAGACTAGCCTGACCATACACATCATTTGAAATGGGACAGTACCACTGTTTTCTGTCCCACTTAAATTGATATGACTGGGCAACCTAAAGAACACTCAAGTGTTAAACCTTTTCAGCCATAAAAGCAATACAAGTATGGCAGTGATCTGGGTAAATGGATACTATAGGTACAAATAAAACCTAATAAAACACTTTTAACTTCATAGTGTTCAATCCCTGGTCCTTGTATATAAAGAATAGCTCTCATGTTTTCTCCTTTCCCTTTTCTGTTCTTTTTTGCATATTTTATGGTGAAAAGATTCATCTGGACTCCACCTCAGCTTGGAATCAAGAAGCAATCTGCAGGCTTATAGAAACAAACATTGTAGGTATTTGTTGAACACAGACCAGATATGGTATCACTCACCCGATTTTTTTTATGGACACTCGAATCTGAAAGAAAGAATCCTGCAAAATGCAAGTGGATCACAAACCAAGTAGTGCAGCCTTTGCTTATTACCTATGAGTATTTGAGAACACTCCTGACTCATGAAGAAACCATAATTAATTTATAGATGTGTTCACCTTTGTTGAGGAATAGTCTCTGTTAACACTTAAATGTCACCTCTTGTTTCTAACCTTCCTCTGCCAACATATATTTTTGTATAGCTTTTTTGCTTTAAATCCCTTTTATCCAATAGAGGCTGTCTTCATGACTCCAAATAACAGTTTTAAATTATATTTTAAACTGGAGTTAGTCTTATGGCACCCAAAAAAATGATCTGAAGAACACTCATCTAGTGGTCAGAGGCCTGAGCTCGATTCCTTCAGATTTTAATAATGAAATGTTTTATTTTAGTTCTATTGCACATAGTTACTGAAAGGAGAGTGAGATGATACTTTTCAAGCTCATTTATTCAGCCCATAATGGAAAAAAGAAGTAATTAAAAATATACACTACAGGAATACTATTTAATTATGCTTTGCTTTATTGCACTTTTACAAGTTGAGGGTTTGTGGCAACCCTGAATCGAGCCAATCTATTAGCATTATTTTTTCAACAGCATTTGCTCACTTTGTGCTTCTGTCTCATATTTTGGTAATTCTCACAGTATTTCAAACTTTTCGTCCTATTCAGTGTTCTTTAATGTTACTATTGTAATTGTTTTGAGGGTGTTATAATCCATACTCATATAAGATAACAAACTTAGTTGTTGTGTGTATTCTGACTGCTCCACTGACCAGCCATTTTCTGTTTCTCACCTTCTCCTTGGGCCCCCTTCTTCTCCAAGGCACAACAATATTGAATAAGGCCAATTAATAATCCTACACTGTCATATAAGCATTCAAATGAAAGAAAGAGTTGCATGTCTCACTTTAAATCAAAACCTAGAAATGATTAAGCATAGTGTAGAAGGTATGTCAAAGCTGAGATAGATTAAAAGCTAGGCCTCCTGTGCCAGTTAGCAAAGTTGTGACTGCAAAGAAAAAGTTCTTGAAAAAAATTAAAAGTGTTACTCCAGTGAATACATAAACTATAAGAAATTGGGACAGTCTTATTGCTGATATGGAGAAAGTTTTAGTGGTCTAAATAGAAGATTGAACCAGCCACAACATTCCCTTAAGCCAAAACCTAATCCAGAGCAAGACCTTAACTTTTTCCAGTTCTATGAAAGCTGAGGGAGTTGAGAATACTACAGAAGAGAAGTTTAAGGCTAGCAGAGGTTGGTTCATGGAGTTTAAGAAAAAAAGCCACCTCCATAACAGTGCAGGTGAAGCAGCAGAAGCTAATGAAGGAGTCGCAGCAGAAGCTGATGAAGGAGTCACAGCAAATTAAAAGACCCAGCTAAAATAATTAATGAAGGTGGCTACACTAAAAATTAGACTATTAATGTAGCTGAAATAGCCTTATATTGGGAAAAGATGTCATGTAGGACTTGACTCCAAAGCTTCAAAGGACAGGCTGAATCAGTTAGGGGCTAATGCAGCTGGTGACTTTAACTTGAATCCAATATTCATTACAATTTTTAAAATTTAATTTTATTAAATTTGTTGGGGTGATATTGGTTAGTAAAATTACATAGGTTTCAAGGGTACATTTCTATAATACATCATCTATATATTGTATTGTGTGTTCAATACCCCGAGTCAGTTCTTTCCATCACCACATATTTGACCCTCCTGCTTTCTCCTCTACAACCCTCTTCCTCCCTTATCTTCTAGTAACCACTAACTTATTGTTTGTGTCTATGAATTTTGTTTCTTTGTTTGCCTTGTTCCTTTGTTGCTTTCAGTTTTATATACCATATATGAATGAAGTCATATGGTTCTTGACTTTTTCTGTCTGACTTATTTTGCTTAGCGTGATGATCTCAAGATCCATCCAAGTTGTTACAAATACCAGTATTTCACCTTTTCTTATGGATGAGTAATATTCCATTGTGTATATGTACCACAGTTTCCTTATCCAGTCGTCTATTGAAGGACACTTTGGTTGTTCCCATTTCTTGGCCACCATGAGTAATGCTGCAATGAACATCAGGGTACATATGTCTTGAAAGAAAAGAAGTGTTCAGATTTTATGGGTAGAGACCATTCTGAAAATCCTAGAGTCCTTAAGAATTTTGCTAAATCTACTATCTCTGTGCCCTACAAATGGAACAACAAAGTCTGAATGACAGCACATCTGTTTACAACATGATTCATTGCATATTTTAAGCCCACTGTTGAAACCTACTGATTAGAAAAAACAAAATTTCTAAAAAGATTACTGCTCGATGACAACACGTCTGGTCATCCAAGAGTTCTGATGGAGATTGACAATGACACTAATGTTTTCATGCCTGCTAATGCAATATTCATTCTGTAACCCATGGATAGAGAAATAATTTTGACTTTCAAGTCTTATTGTTTAAGAAGTATATTTCAGGAGGCTATTGCTGCCATAAACAGTGATTTCTCTGAGAGATGTGGGCAAAGTAAATTGAAAACCTTTTGGAAAGGATTCAGCAGTCTAGATGCCACTAAGAACAATTGTGATTTATGGGAAAATATCAAAATATCAACATTAATGGGCATTTGGAAAAAGAAAATTTTTATCCTCATGAATAATTTTGAGGGGTTCAAGACTTTAGTGGAAGAAATAACTACAGGGGCAGTAACAATAGTAAGAGAACTAGAATTAGGTGAAAATACTAATAGTAAGAAAGCTAGAATTAGAAGTAGAACCTGAAATTATGACTAAATTGCAAAAATCTTATGATAAAACTTTAATGGATGAGGAGGTGCTTCTTATGGATGAGCAAATAAAGTGGTTTCTAGACATAGAATCTACTCCTGGTGTAGAGAATTGACCACAATATTAAAGAAGGTCTACTGTGAGTAAGATGATACTAAACAGTATTACATGCTACAGAGAAATAGAAAAGAAAGAGTCAATTCGATGTGGTAAACTTTATTGTTGTCTTATTTTAAGAAATTGCCACAGTCACCTTAACCTTCAGCAACCACCACCCTGATAAATCAGCAGCCATCAAGATGAAAGTAGGACCCGTCACCACCAAACAAATTATGACTTGCTGAAGGATCACATGATGAGCCAATTTTTAGCAATAAAATATTTTTAATTAAGGTATGCACATTGATCAATGCTGTTGCACATTTAATAAACTACCTTATAGTAAACATAACTTTTATATACATTGGGAAACCAAAAAACTTATGTGACTTACTTCAATAAGATATTCACTTTCTTTTGGTGGTCTTAAACCAAACCCACAATATTTTCAAGGTATGCCTATAATTCGTGGATGTATAATCTTATGTACTTCTTGTATCGACCAGAAATTTGAGTTCTTCACAGATCATGAATTTTTATTTCAGGTAAACAAATTTCTGTGTTTTATAGACATTGATGACCAGAATTTATTTTACATTGCTAAGTAATAAGTGTCAAAAAAGTGTCTGTATTTTAAAGTCTATTAACTACTGTTTGTGCAACAGTGCTTCGGTTTAGAATTTAAGCAACTGAATATACAAATGTACTCTTTGCCAATTTTGTGGATAAGCAGATAGTTAGAAGATTTATGGTAGTTTATATAATTCTTAGACTTCAAAAGGTTTTCATCAACTAGACAGCATAAGAGTCACTTGGGGTACTTGTTAAAAATAGATTACTGAGCCTTGCATTCTGAAATTCACATTTTTTATACAAATTCAATGTTTATGCACACTTATTCTTAGAACTATTGGACGTGCCTTGTGGGGTCAACTTTAAATTAAGGGTCTGTTCTGACTATGTGTTCCTGTGTTACCTGGCAATTCTAAAGAAAAAGTAATCAGAAATTTTCATGTTTAAATGGGAGGAGTTATTTGTTTCTGCAATTAATTTGTATTAGAATACAAAAAAAATCTTTTGAAACTTCATTAAGTGTATACACATTCAGCATTGCTCATTTAATTCAAAGTTCTACTGATCAGTTAATATGTTTTTGTCAGTTGGAAATCAATAAAACCATTAAGAAGTTATGTTGTTGTTGTTGTTGTTGTTGTATTAACTTAAAAATATTGATCAATTGTTAAATCTCAGGTTTCTGAAGTGCAGTGAAGTGAGCTTCAGGAACCAGAATTGATCACAGTCAGAGGTTTAAATTCTGGTTTCATTGATCAATTATAATTGAATAAGTTGATAAATTTATTGAATAAAGTAGTGAGTTCATCTGGAATCTGGGACAATGGAAATAAGATTGATGAATCTTACGTGATTAAGAGAAATATAATATTCCTCCAACTATTGACTTTTAATAAGGCATTAGATTTTTTGTATTGCTTCTGAACCTCATTTCCTAGGTGGAAAATATGTGTTATCTGGTAAAGATTCTTAACCTAAATATAGAGCAGGAAGTTCCACATGGTTCTCTTTATTGGATATAAACCAGTAGTTTAATGTTTTCTGGAGAACCAAAATGATTATTATGTAATAACTGAGTTCTCTTCTGGTTCTCAGAGAATTCTGTAAATGGAATGCACTTAGGTTTAACAACCAAGACAGAAATAATCTTCCTCATAGATGTTATATTAGCTCTTATTGAAGAAACTTAAAAATTGCTTAAAATTTTGTGGTTTGTGTTATGTGCGGACAGACATTGCAGGGATTATATTTATTAATTTAAGTTGTATTAATTAGAGTTCAAGGAATATTCACCAGAGTTTTACGGAATAAATTGTAACAACTCAAACAATATTGGGAGAAGTATATGCTTTCTTCTTTCTCTCCAGAGGAGAAATTAATACTCTTTAGGGTATAGCAATTCTTTTTCCTACCCCTTATTCTATCCCTGTGTCCCCAAGTTAAGAACTGGGCTTACATAGTTACTTTTTTCTTTTTTTCAGCTTTACTGAATTATAATTGGAAAATAAATTTATATGTATTTAAAGTGTTTAATATGATGATTTGATATATTTATATGTTATAAAATGATTACCAAAATTGAGTTAATTAACACATACATCAACACACATGGTTATGTTTATTTTTGTTTGTTTGTTGATTGGTTTATTTTGTATTGATAATGTTCAAGATGTATTCTCTTGGCAAATTTCAAGTATACAATACAGTATTATTAACTATAATCACCATACTGTATATTGGAAACCTAGAGTTTATTCAACATGTTACTGAAGGCTAGTATCTTTTGATCAACATCTTTCCATTTCTTGTCCCACTCCATCCTCCAACACACACCCAGCCTTTGGCAACCACCATTTTACCTTCTGCTTTTTAATTCTTTTTTTTTTAAGATTCCACATATAAGTAGATTAACACAGTTTTTTTCCTTCTTTCTTTCTTTGGCTTATTTCACATAGCTCCAGATTCACTCATATAAATTTTCCTCTTTCTCATGGCTGAATTGTATACACACACACACACACACACACACACACACACACACAAATATGTGCATGGGCGGGGACACTGTCCAGAAAGTATCCAGCCATGTAATATGTAAAATTAAGGCATTTATGGCTGGATTTTTTCCAGACAGCCCATATATACATAAATAATCTCACCTCTTTATCCAATAGACACTTAGGTTGTTTCCATGCTTTGGCTATAGTGAATAATGCTGCAATAAAAATAAAAGAGCAGACAACTCTTTAAGGTTCTGATTTTATTTTCTTCAAATATATACTCAGAAGTGAAATTTTTGGATCAAATAATTGTTCTATTTTTCATTTTTTGAGGAAACTTCATACTATTTTTTTCTATAATGGTTGTTTCAATATACATTTTCACCAATAGTGTGTAGAAGGGTTCCATTTTCTCCACATCTTCACCAACATATCTCTTGTCTTTTTGATAATAGCCATTCTAGCATATGTGAGAGGATATCTGTTTTGGGTTTTGATTTGAATTTCTCTGATGATTAGTGATCCTGAATACCTTTTCATGTACCTGTTGGCATATGTTTGTCTTATTTGGAAAAATGCCTATTCAGGCCTTTTGCCCATTTTTTTAATAACGTTATTTGTTTGGGGGATTTTTTTTTTTTTGCTATTTTTAATAATGTATAAATTGTTTCTCTTGATACTATCTTATGACTTACATAAACTTCATTCTTTTTCATTCTACTTCTCCTCTGAAGGGATAAATTCAAATGACCTATATTCAAGTTTACAGAATCTTTTGCTTAATCTGTTACTGATGCTCTCTACTACATTTTTATTCATTTATTGATGTCTTCACCTCTAGATTTTTTGTTTTTTTTTATTTCTATCTCTCTGTTAAACTTTTCATTTTGTTCATGTATTAAGTTTTCTATTTCTGATTTTATTGAGTTGTTTTTCTGGGTTTTCTTTTTCTTTTTTTTTTTAAGTGGTGAAGGGATAGTTTATTAGTAGTGAAGAGTATACGCCAAAGGAGTGGGCCTGAGTGAGAGAGAGAGAGAGAGTGGTTCAAGGTCTTGGAATGGCAAGGGGAATGTACACTCCTAAGAGGTAGGAGTGGGCTCGAGCAGGTAAATAACTCAAGAGCCTCTGTGTTTTCTTGTACTCCACTGAGCTTCCTTAAAGCAATTATTTTGAATTCTTAATCAGACAACTCATAGATCTCCATTTCTTTGGGGGAAAGTCACTAGAATATTACTGTGTTCTTTTGGTGGTGTCATGTTACCCTGATTTTTCATGTTTTTTAAAGTCTTGCATTGCTGTTTCTATGTTTGAAAAAACAGTCACCTGCTAGTTTCAGATGACCAGTAACTTCACCTATCAGCCTGCTAGAGATTTAGAGCCTTTCTCAGACTGTTTCAATAGATACACCTCCTCCACACTTTGTATTTTCTTTTCAGGGTGGGGATTCTTAAGATTGTGTGCCTTCTCTGGATCCTGCAGAGCCAGGCTGAATGCTGACAGCCTCCTTTTGTTTTCCCTAGGGAAATACCAAATGCTCAAGTCTACATGTTTTTCCCTAATTCTACAGAGTCATGCTCACTAGCCACCTACAAAGGCCTGCACTCACCACCTGCGGGACTGTACTCAGGGAGTTTGCCACAGTGTGTGAGTATGAAAAGTCAGGTACGTGGTGTCTGGGGTGCCATGAGTCTGTTGTGGGTTTTATAGGTGAGATATCCCCAGTAGCTCATGGATAAACTCCCTAATGGATCCTGTAAAATGATTAGTTGGATTCAAGTCCCTTTGATGATTTCTGAGTCCTGGCTGTTGTGCTCCTGGCCTCTCCCCACACCTCAGTGACGTGGAGCACCTCAGTATTCTGAATGTGGTAAGAAAGAAGTGGGCCTCCTTGGCAACATCCTGCATAGCAGGGGATGCTGGGTGCTCACTCACATGCTCTTACTTTTCCCATGGGAAACTGTGCCACCTGAAGGTGTCCCTTGCTAATGAGGTGTGCTGCATAGCAGAAGTGATGCAGGTAAAGTGAAATTGTTCCTCCTTCTCTCTCCAATACATCTAGTCTTGGACATTTATTTTTTTTACTTCAGTGATGTGCTCAAACTTTGCTGAACCTTGACTCTCACAGTTACTCTCATGTGTGGGTGATTTTAAAAATTTGTGTTGTTGGGGGAAAGATGTTATAAAAATATTCTGCCATCTTGCTGCCATTGCTTGGGAGGCCGTCTAAGAGTTAAGTATTAGTACATGCTCTCACTCTCTGTCTCTCTGTCACTGTCTTTCTCTTCTCCCTACAAATAGGATATTGTTTACATAAAAAAGTAGGAGCTTTCTGTTTGCTTTGTATATCTCTATACTTGGGTTGTTCAATGCAGCAGGCACCAGTCACATGCAGCTAGTTACATTTAAGTTCATAAAAAATAAATTAAAAATGTATTTCTTCATCACACTGGCCATAGTCCAAGTGCTCAGTAGCCACCTAGTACATATATAGACCATATCTATCATTGCAGTAAGTTCTATTAGGCTGTACCGCTATAGAGTCATAACTAATTCTTTGTTCAACAAATGACTTGGCATTTGAGAGAGCTGATAGAGTAAGAACTTGCTCAAACTGGCTCACAAGAATCCAGTGGTATACTCATATATATTCAGGAATTCTGTAAGCCAGTTAGTAAACTATTGGTAGCTTGAAATTGGCCATGGTAGAAGTAATTGCATCATGGAGAAATCTCAATTTGGGCTCTTTAATTTTTTGATAACTAGCTTATTAGAAAACCACTGCCTGGCTTTGTTCTAAGCACTTACTAGAAAGAACAGACCCAGGCAATTGATACCTTATTATGAAGCCGCATAGGTAATGTTTTGTTAGAGTCCACAATTTTCATACTGGTGATTTTTACATACTGGAGTAACTAGATCACAGAAAAAAAATAGGAATTAAGGTGCTCAAAGAGATGGGGTTGTAAATGTTCTAATTCATAAGTTATCTTAAGAGTTTTTATTTTACTTTTAAGTTATATCATATTACTGTGTTAAAACAATACTCTAGAATAGCACTGTTCAATATAAATATATGTAATTTAATATTTTCTAGTACATAAAATAAAGCAGGTTAATTAATTTAACAATGTATTTTTGTTTAATCAAATACATTTAAATTATTAGTTCAACATGTAATAATATTCAATAACATGGAGATATTATTTTTATTTTTCATACAAGCTGTAAGTTTTTTGGTTTTATTTTTTACTTAACAATACATCTCGGGGTTCCCTGGTGGTATAGTGGCTAGGCTCTGGCACTCTCAACACTGCGGCCTGAGTTCGATTCCCAGTCGAGGAACTACCCCCATCCCCCACAAAAAAATAAAAGTACATCTTAATTCAGACAAACCACATTTTAAGTGCTCAATATCCACACATGGCTAGTATTAGACAGTATAACTCTAAGGAAAATGATAGAATAGTTCAATAATTGACCAAGTAGGATTGGTAATAAATGTAGAGTAATTGAATATAGGAGAGACCATACATGTGAAATAGAGAGAAGCCAAAGGGAAAGGTTTAAGAGAAGTAAAGACTGAGGAGAAGTTATTCCACAGTAATTTAATTCATTTCCAGGACTTAAGCACTACCTTTGCACAGAATGGTCTCATCTTTCAATCTTACTACCCTTCTGCATTCTGTATGCAAAATGTCTAACATGTGCAAAAAGACTCATAATATTTCCCCGTAGAACTTCACTCTACTTTAATCTTGTCAAACATAGAGGCTAGAGACTCCAGCCTGTCTCAATTCTTTCCTCTTGCCACATGCAATCTGCAGCTTCTGCCTCTGCAATTCTTCAAAGATCCTACCCTCCTACTGCTGCTGTGAAGCAGACTGGCCACACTAACCACCCAAACTTTCCTAATATTTTATTAGCTCCCAACTACTCACACTATCTTCTCAACTCCATTCCCTTGCCTATCATCATTTACTCTGTTGTAGGATTTCATTCTAAAGAGCATCTTTGATCATGTGAGTATGCCTTAGGCAGAAAATAAGATCAAACTTCACATGATTTTCAAGGCTCTCACTTTCCTGTCATCTCATCTCTAGGACTCACCTCCTACTCACTCTGCTCCCCATCCCTCCGACACACACACACGCCACACACTTTCATTTTCTGCTTCAGCATGTTGGACTTCTCTTTCAATATTCATTCAACTTACTTACAATTTCTCACCTCTGTGCCTTTAATTACCCAGTCCCTCACCTCCCAATAGTTCCATAGCTACTTTTCAAAGTCTATCTCTTCTCTTCATGGTTTTGTTTAGACCATTCTCTCTGCATAGACTTATTTCTGTCTTTTCTTCCCCACCCCATGTCACATTTTTTATGCACTCAGCTCAAGCATCTCTTCTTTAGAAAGCCACCTTTAACTGCCCTTTCACCTAGGATTGAATAAGGTAAGCTCCAAGTGGTTTCCAAAACCTATCTGTTAGTATCTGTATCTTTTCAATTACCATATGGTATTGTTACTATCATTGTGTCTGTATCCTTCATTCTGCCTTTGGCACCATGCTCATTACTGACATACTGTAACCAATCCGTGCATACTTAGTGCCTGAATCAGTGAGGAGAATCTAGGTCCTTTGAAAAGCTTTGTCTGATTTTTCCAAGCCAATCTTATTCTACCTCTATTTTTGACCTATAAAATCCTGCTCTGCAATATATATTCTGATTATGTTCTGAGTTCTACACTGTTAGGATAGGGATACTTCTTTCAATAGTAGTCACAGCTTTGGTATGCAGAGTCATTTCAAAGTTTTAGATACAAACATGTGGGTCACTGCTACTAATAACAATAAGACAGGATTGGTGGAAAGAAATGCTTTATAACAACCAAGATTATTCAGTTTTAAATCTGCTCATAACGAGCCTGTATCTGAACACAACAGAGCTCTCACTCCATTAGCTTCCTCACCAATCTCTCAGCTCTCTCTTCACCAAGGATATGTTGGAAAAAGACCATTTTTAATCTTCCAGTCATTTTTCTCCTTTCAACTCCAAATTAATCCTATTCTATAAACTCCATGTACGGTACCTTGCCTTTTAGTTGTTCTGAAAAAAAAAAGTTTTTCAAACAAATATAAATTTTGAGTTACATTTATCCCCACAAGTGGACTCTAATATATTGAACAAGTTCCTTCCTACAAAAACCAAAAATGACATATAAAGGGCTCCCCACTTGGCATTCATGGGGAGATTTTTAGAGCTCACAGATCCTGTCAGCAAAGTCTGCAACTCTAAAAAAAAATTGGTATAAAAGCTTGTGGTGTCCTGAACCCAGCCTATCCAGGTTGCCATGTTGATTGCTATTGCTTTTTCTGTATGTCAGATCACAAGTCACACTAGATGTTTAAACTAAACAAACTAAAAGAAAACATTTTAACTCAATGCTAAAGTTATATAACATATTTATGATGGGGATAATTAGTCTTATACTCAGAAAATCTCTGTTTAAGGACCTCTAATTCATTATTATGTCCCTAAACATGTAGGAGTTGGTGCTTTTTAATGTTATGCTAATATTTTTAACTAATAGCATATTTAATGTTTGTATCTACTCTGTAAAAAAGCTAGACAAATGAAGATTTCTAGTTATACTAAAAATTTGTTTTCTCTTTAATGCGTTTTTTTCACTTTCTAATTCATAGAAAATTAGAACATTATTGAGGACAGCAACCAAATGGCAGAGTGAAAGAGACCTTGGAAAAACTCCTCTGGCGATTACAACTAATAAAACACCTATACCTGAACCAAGGACCCTCTACACAATGCACAATCACAGGTAAGAAACCTATTTATAGCATTAAGGTTACCTGTGGCAGTCTGAAGTTTAAACAAGGGAGAAGTAAAAGGGGAAGAGCAGGGATGCAGCTTCATTCGGGTCCTTACTTAGAACTCTATGGCTGGGGGAGGGAGAAGGAACAAGTTTCAGGAGAGTGCTCTGGGCTGCACTCAGTCCAAGGGACATAGGAAAGGAGGCCCACAGGTGGGGTGTGAGATACTGCACCTGTCTTACTTTGGCCCAGGAGATGCAGACCTGTCTGCAAAATGCAACAGCCAGAATTCATTCCAGTTCTCAGAGGAGGGGGAGTGATGGGGCAGTGAGGAGCCACAGAACAAAAGCTACAGCCGGGAAGGAAAAGGAGAGAAGACTGTACATGCATTCCTCTCCTCACAACCAGCCTGGTCTGAAAGACCGGCTTAGGGAACAGCTCATCACAGATCACAGGGCAGAAACCAGGGGTGGGGAAAATCAAGAACAAAAAGGCACAATGATGCCCAAACTCCCTGCACCACTCACTAGTGGAGCCACAGGAAGAAAATAAAGCCACAATGCCCCTCCCCGAAG
Organism: Lyroderma lyra; assembly: GCA_004026885.1. NCBI lineage: Eukaryota > Metazoa > Chordata > Mammalia > Chiroptera > Megadermatidae > Lyroderma > Lyroderma lyra. The sequence continues at coordinate 54,517 of PVJL010005334.1, forward strand.
ACCTCTGTCCGCCCAGTATCAGCATGGAACACCAAAGAAACTGTAGCAACAAGGCTCTAGAGAGGCTGCAAAAATAAGAAACCAGAAAAAGGCAGCTCCAATTAAAGAGATGGAGACAGGTGACACATCAGAAACAGCAGAGCTCAAAGCAACAATTACAAAAATACTTAAGGAATTGAATGATAATTTCAACAGAGAAATAGCAAGCCTCAAAGAAGACTTACAAACCATTATAAAGGACCAGAAAGAGATAATGACTACATTAATTGAAATAAAGTCACTAAACTAGATAAAATAGAAGCCCAAAGCAGTGATTAGCAGAAAACACTCAACCAGATCAATTACAAAATTATTTCCCAGAAAAAGAAGATGGATTGAGATTCCTCTCAGACTATATCAAATGTAAAATTATAAGAATAATAAGTGTGCCAGAAGGGACAGAGGAAAAACAAGAGATCAAAAACTTATTTGAAGAAATAATCACTGAAAATTTTCTTAACTTGGTGAAGGGAATAGATATATAAGTCCAGGAAGCACAGAGAATACCAAACAAGATGATCCCAAATAAGAACACACCGATACACATCATAATTAAAATGGCAAAAGTTAAAGAAAAAGAGAAAATTCTAAAAACAGCAAAAGAAATGCAAGTAGTAATTTATAAAGGGACACCCATTTGACTCTCAGCTGATTTGTCACTAGAAACATTACAAGTCAGAGGGATTGATAGAAAATATTCAACATGATGAAAACCACGGATCTATAATCAAGAATAATGTAGCAAGGCTAGCATTCAAAATTGAATAACAGATAAAGAGCTTCTCAGATAAGGAAAAGCTAAAGAAATAGATCACTATCAAACCAATACTACAAAGAATGTTAGAGGGACTTCTTTAACATGTGAGGAGAAATGGGAGAGTGGATAAAATAAGGAAAAGGGATGGAGAAATTTAGCCTGATTGTTAACATAAAATCCAAAGCAACAAAGAAACAACACTCATGGACACAGTCAATAATTTAGTAGTTACCTGAGGGTAAGAGGGGAGAGGGATGGGGGAGAAGAAACAGGGACACAAATATATGGTGATGGAAAGAGCTGACTCTGGGTAATGAACACATAATGCAACACATAGAAGATATAATGTAGAATTGTACACCTGGGACCTATGTAATTTTTACTAATCAATGTCACCCCAATAAATCAAAAAGGAACAAAAAGAAAATTAAAAAATTATTTTTCTCTCATGAATGTATATCCTTCCACATACTCCACCTCTTTATTAGGTATATTAATTCTAGATTTAACTTCCCATCATATTAAGGATAATCATATTTTAGTCTAACTTTGTCAAGACTATGCAAAATTGCCTTTTTCTCATTTGCATTATGCTCTTTTTGGATTTTAGAAATATTTTAAATAATGACTGCATAAAATGTCATAATATTTGGAATTGAGCTCTTTCATTATATCATTCAATATGAAAAGCTAATAAAAAGAGCTGCAAGAAGAATTTTAAAAATAAATATCTTAGAGACATTTTTCCTATCATCACTTTTTCTATTTGGGTCTTATATTGTGAACCAAAATAATTTATGGAATTTGTTTTGTCCTTAGCTGCTCCCACTCCTCAATTTACTAACTCTCCCCATCAGACTAAGTCCTTCAGAGAGGCCCTATTCTCTCACAGGTGTTGCACCTATCCAAATTAAAACTTGTTTTGTTTGAAACCATTGTTTTGACAGGGTTGATTACATTAATAAATCATTTAATAATTGTTAATAAGCTCAGATATCCAGGAAGAAATAAATGTAGTGCCATAAATTAGGTACATGGTCAAATAATTAAAAAATCTTTCTCTTAATGTACAAGATTACATTAAGGAAGGCCTGAAAATCCTACAATAGGCCACTGTTGTATTTCTTTGTGATTGTGAACTACCAACGTTTTCTTCAGAACTGTACCCAGATAAGAAGACGACTGGATGTATTGTTCCAGAGCGATAGAATCATCTCACGGCAGAGACAACAACAGGTCCCTTGCCACAGGTACCCCTCAGCCTATTGCCTTTTCCCAGTTCTGAGGGCAATGTCAACTGAGCAGTAACCAATTGTCACTAGCAGGATTCACAGAATCAGCTCCTCGTCATTACCTTAGTTATTAGTCAGATATTTCGTAAGGTGCTACTGAGGTATATAAATATATACAACATGGCTCCTGGCTTTGGCGTTGGCTCAGTCTTTTTGGAAAAACAAGAAGTTTTTCAACATAATATTATAATTTTAAAAAAGCGATTTTTCAACATAATATTATAGTTTTAAAAAAGCAATTTTAGAGTAAAAATATCTATAGTTTTGATTTATATTTTTATTATAAGTGAAGTTGAGCATCTTTTCATAAGGAATCATTTTCAATTTTTAAAGTGCACAATCATTTTTCAGCTCATTTATCCATAAAATTATTGGCCTTTTTCACCTCTATTTTTGGATTTGTGTATGTTTCAGAGATAACAGTTTTTTTGTGAAATAAATTACTGTATGTTCTCAGTTTTCATTTTTTTTAAATTCATTTTTATTGTTAGACTTATTGGGGTGACATCTGTTAGCAAGGATTACATAGGTCTCAGGCATACAATTCTATAGTGCATTGTCAACTTGATGTATAATAAGTTCACCACCTAATGTGACTTCTCTTTCCATCACCTTATATTTAGCTTCCCCCCCTCCTCTTCAGTTTTCATTTTTAATTTTTAAAATTATTTTTACAAAGATGTGATTATTTAAACTCTATGTTATTGTTACTTAAATACTATAAATATGATTATATAGTCATGGAACAACATGCGTGGACCTTGAAAGCATAATGCTAAATGAAATAAGTCAAATAGAGAAAGACAAATACTATACAATCTTACTTATAAGTGGAATCTAAAAACCTGAACCCAGAGAAAGAAAGAACAGATTGGTGGTTGAGAAAAATGGGAGTGAAAGTTCGGAGAATGGGTGAAGTTGGTCAAAAGGTACAAACTTACAGTTATAAGAAAAATAAGTTCAGGGAATGCGATATACAATATGAAGGAAACAACGAGTACTATCTGGGCTATTGCTCTGTTTGCAGAAATATGATTATCTCAATCTTACACAAAATTCAAAGAATTAGTATGTTCCTGGAAATATGAAGACATTCTATACTAATGTTTCTTTAAATTTAAACATTAGTAAAAATAAAGTTTGGTCTCAACCTGGATGATTCCAATGACATGCGGGAAGTTGTTCTTAAAACCTTGCTCTTTGCTGTCAATACTTACTAAGGGAGGTGACCTGGTAGACACAGAGCTTTGGAGCCGACTGAAGGAGGTCTGAGTAGGAAGCCAGTTGGGAGCATGCCCCTCCTTCTGAGGGCAGAGGAAGCTCTGTGCCCAGAGTAACTGTCCACGCTTACAGACGGGCTTCACCATGGTCTTTCAGTACCATTTAGGGAGCTCATGTTCTTATTTCGTGAATAGCAATCACAATGGACCTTTGCTTAATCGGAAAAGAAGCAGTTTAGTAGTTATTCATACAGTTTAGTTCCACATTTGGGAAACCAAAACTATCTGGCAAGTTCTGTTGACTGTATGGAGTACTGCGGCTGTTGATAGAGGAGCTTTGGGAGCAACAGCTGAAAAGTAACATGTCACCAGAAGTTGGTTTAAAACACTTTGCCTGAGTACCGGTCACATTGCTTAATAGCTGAGCTGCTTTGAGTAGTCATCTCATATTTCTAAATCTGATTTTCTTTACCTACAAAATAGGATAATACTCTTTGCCATGTCATTTGGCAGGACTGCTACTATCAAGGTGATCAGTGTAAAAATCCATGTATATTATAAGGTATATAAATATGCATCAGTTATATGGCAGATAATCAAGGGACCCATGCACTTCCTTCCTCAGGGAAAATCCACATTGAATCCAGAGTGCTTGGCTATAGACCAAAGAAATTAGGGAGCAATTCTTGCTGATTCATGGCCCAAGCTTGTGCTGGAGAGAGCAAGGATGGCTGGGAAATTTCTGTTTCATGTACTTGGCAAGGATCACTCAAGAGGCAGGGAGAGTAGACATCACTAGACCTCTGTGTGGTGGAACGCTAAGGGCAGAGGAGGCTACTGACCTGGAAAGAGTGTCACTGGACCAGCTCCCCTGCCCTGGCCCCTGTTCTGGAACCAGTAGTAACGTCAATTTGCAGCTGTCTTGCTCTTGAGTCCAGGCACTGCTGCCCTTTGGGTGTATGTAATCTGAACCCGAAATTCAGTTATCACAGGCATAGACTGCAATCTAGAATCTTGACTCTTCTTTTCTCCTTTTTCTCTTTTCTCCTTTGCCCACACCAATCCTAAAGTCTGATAGTTTTTCTCTTAGAATCTCAAGATCTGAAGGACAACAGCCACTTCAGAATAATGGTTTGGTTGTTCTCCCAAAAGTAGATAGCCTGAGTTTCTTCAGGAGACCACTAGCCATTGGCAACAGCCACATTTTAACTCAAAATACAAAAGTTGATTATTCTGCAATCTTCATATCTTATTAAGTTTTTCATTATTTTTCTCCCAAATAAAGGTAGCTGAGTGTTTTCCTGACAGAACATATTTTCTGTTCCTTCCCTTGTCACGCTGGTGGGAGCATGTAAGATACTTTAACAGTGCAGTTAATGGCTTAGAGATGGATTTCCTCTGGGACTCATCAAGTTACTCTCTCAATAGGATAAAGAAGAAATATAAATTTAATATCTAAAAACACTTCTGTCTGTCTCTCTCACTTTCTGTCTTCATACACACACACACACACACACACACACACATACACACACACACACCCGCACGCACACACATATGACTGTATGTGTATGCATTCTTTACTTTTTTATAATTTTGAAAATTTGGAGGTTTCACTTTCTATAAGAATAAGCTTTCTATAAATATTATTTTCCTTCTACTTGGCTTCAGTTCACCTCTGAATTAGGTAAGCACGTTTCAGGAGAGAATGAGAGAAAGCAATACTCAACCACTTAATGGAAAGGTGTTCACAACACCTGGTACACAAGATTTCCCAGAACACAGCACATTGAACTTTCACAGGGGGAACATAACCCAAGTGAAGATAAGAACCCATTAAAAATTTTTACCCAGTACTTAAAAAAAAGTGAGTCATGATGTAGGAGGCAGTATAGATCATAAATAGAAGAATTAACCCTCCTGAAAATCAGCACACTGACATTGTAAAATAATTCAAGTCATTGTAAGATAAAAGAAGAAAAAAGACTTCATTGAATAAATTGGGTATGATTTTAAAAATGAGATTTGAAACAAAAGCAAAAAGAGTTACAAGAAACAAAAATATACTTACTAAAATTTTGAGAAAGTTTCTGGAAGATGAAGAAATTATGAGAATGCAACAGAATACTGAACACTCTTACCAAAATGCAGTAAAGTTAGCAATCAAAAGTAAAAACAAGAACAGCAATCAAAAATAAAATAGGATTAAACCTAAAGTACGGACATTTAAATATGCATAAATAATTTATGAATCCAAAACAAAGTGGAAATTATGAAGTATTAAGGGCTAAACAACAAAAAACATTATATATATCAAATATTTAGAAGTAGCAAAATTTTCTTTGAAGGACATAAATCATATTAAATGTATATATTCCGAAAGAAGAAAGATTAAAAATGAATGACATTATTCTATTCAAGAAAGTTGGAAAAAATTAAAATGTAAACTCAAAGGTGAAAGAATAAAATAATTGTTAAAACCTCAGTAGTAATAAATGATAGCAATAAAACCAAAAGCTACAAGGTCTGAAAATTAAGTTCTTGAACTCAACCTAGAAAAAGTGCTACATACCTCATTGCTGAATATCAGTATGGTCACCTCTGAAGTACTCCTGTTGGGCAGCTATACATTGACACCAGGGCCTAGTCTACTATTCAAAGCAATTTTGGAACTCTTTTTTTGGAATGAACATCAGTTATATTACCCTTGATGTCATGAATGTCATCAATATATCTTCCCTTTAATATTTTCTTTATCTTCACGGAAAGAGAAAAGATACTGGGGGCCAGATCAGGTGAATAGGGAAGGTATTCCAATACAATTATTTGTTTACTGGTTAAAAATTCCGTCATCGACAGTGCCCTGTGAGCTGGTGCCTTGTGAGGCCAGAGCTATGAGGCTATGAGCTATTGGCAAAAAATTTCAGGTCCTTTCCATCTTACTTTTTCATGCAGACTTTTCAGCACTTCCAAGTAGTAAACTTGGGTGAGTGTCCAGTTGGTACAAATCCAAAATGAACAATTTTTCTGATATAAAAAATGTTAGCAACATTGTTTTGACTCTTGATTTGGACTGATGAAAACTTTTTGGTCTTGAAGAATTGGCTAACTTTGTGCACTTTAATGCTTTTTTTCAGGGTCATATTGGTACACCCATGTTTCATCACCCGATAACATGGCCCAAAACATTGTCTTGCCTCTCCAAAGTATCTTGGCAAACTTCAATCATCCTTTGCTTTTGTTCATCAGTGAGGTTCTTCAGGACCATTTTTGCACACAACTTTCTAATGCCAAGATTTTCAGTTAAGATTTTCCTGTTTCTTTATTGATGTCTACTTTGTTATGTTTCTCACAGTTAGCCAATGATTCTGACAAGTAATTTGAGGAATTTTTGCAATGTTTTCGTAAGTTCTTCTTGTTACTGGCTGCTCTGACCGCTCTTCATCAGTAACACTTTCTCTTCCCTCATGAAAATATGTTTAATGCATTTGTACACTGTCATTTTCTTCCTGACATTATCCCCATAAACTTGGACTAACATGTCCCTGATTTCACTCTTGCCAAGTTTAACAAGAAATTTAGTGGTTGTTCATTGCTCTAATTCAAGCTCCAACATTCTTGTGATAACATACAAAAACAGGCAACAATAATGAATGCCACTCAGCTGGACACCGCCACACGTTGATACAAATACAGCTGTGAGACACAGATATATCAAAGTTATGAAATCTAACTGAGTTGTCAGTACAGTGATGCCACTGTAAGCACAGTGGCAAGTTCATGAATTTAATTGTCAGACCTTACTTCTATGAAAGGATTAATAAACTAGACATGCCTCTGACAAAAAGTAAATGAAAGAAAATACACTAATTTATATAAAACAAAGAAATATAAAAGCTCTGTATACTGTATACACATCATGTATACTCATATATATCTCTCTATATTTATGTACACGTAAAGCATATGTATGTAAATTTATATAATCTTGAGTATACGATCCTAAATAAAATATTTACCAACTGAGTTTAGTAATGGTGCTAATAATAAGTTACAGAACAAGTTGTCTCTGTTCCATGAAACCTGCATGATTTAACATTAGAAAAATTTGTTAAAGATATTGCAGGACTAGATGGGTACCATTTTTAAAAGTACATTTAAAACAAGACCAAACAGAATTACAAGAAACAAAAGTACACTCTCTGAAATTTACACAATATTTTTGGAAGATAAAGATGAAAAAATGTGAAGTTCACACCTACATACCTGAAGGATCCAGAACATGCTGATGGGAGCCCCAGCTGACAACTTCACTTCTGTCCCATTCATCTCCAAATTCCTCTTTTGAAAAGAAATAAGAAATGGGAATGGATTTTTTTATATCCTTTGGGGATAATTTGACAAAGGGAGAACATTTATAGAGTCTGACACAAATAATGCCCTTTTTTACGAGCTGGTAATCTTTATAAAATCTTTTATTATAAAACTATAAATATGTATGGTTATGATTTTATAATAAAATTTTATTATAAAATCATAACTCAGGTCCAGGCATTACTTTTGCTGGACCCTGTATTTTATATCAACCTATTGGAGGTTTCTTGACAGATCATCTCTTAACTAGAGAGAGGAAGCATCAGAGCACCAAGTTCAAAGAGAGTATTTAATGCAGCTTCCTGTATTGGGATTTTGAGGATCTATAGCACCCATCTCCCACTATGAGTAGGCCACCAGTGTAAGCCTAAAAGCCAGTGTTGGCATTAGTAGGATTTAGAACAGTCGGTGTCATTTGATTGACAAGGACAGCTGAGGTTATTGAGTTGGTAGAAAATTAGTGTCAACCACAGTAGTCTCCATCTTTACAAAACCATTCCAAAAGATGCTGCAACAGGTTCAATAAAATTAAGCCTTCACTAATGTTAAAAACAAAATCTTAGAAAACTAAAAACACAAAGGTACTTACTCAACTTGATAATGGTATCTACGAAAATGTTATAGTAAACAGTAATAAAAAACAAAAATGAAAAGAATGTGCATCAAAAAGAAAATAAAGTTGTCTTTATCCATAGACAATGAGATTATTTACATAGAATGTCCAAGAGAATTATATAGAAGAAAGTAAGAAGGTTTAGAAATTATGTTGAACTTAAGATAAGTATATAAAGATCAGCTACATTCCTATATGCCAACAATTGCTAATCAGAAAATATAATAAACCAAAAAAAATATAAGGTTATAGAAATAAATCTAACATGTGGAGAAGAATATAAACCTATTGAAAATATAAAATTTTGTTTAAATACATGGAAAGCAATTTCATTATCATGAATAAGATAATTTAGTGAGTGTGAGAAAAATAACTTTAGAAGTATTAGAAGAAAATATAAGGCAATACTTTTATTTCACTCTAAGGAAAACTGTCTTGATCAAGACAAAAGTATTTAAAAATTTGACCATATAAAAATTTTGAATTTCTATAAAATAAAATACATCATATTTAACTAAAATATAAGCCCTGTGGGAATATATTTGCAATTCCTATAAATAAAATATTAACGTGAAGATTAAACTTATGCAATTCATATAAAAAATAAGGTATACCATTCAGATAAGAAAGCCAAAAAGAAAACAGTAAATGGTTAAGAGTATGAATTGGTAATTAACATAAAAGGAAAGCCAAGTGTAGGCACAGAGAATTTATGTTTTAGTTTTAATAGCCAATTGATGAAACAGTAACAGCTGAGGCAAAAGAAAAAATGAGAAAGGAAAATGAGGGTGATAGAAAAGAAATATTCAAGTAATTGCCATTCTAAACTAAGTTAGGGGATGAAGTGACAGCAGCAAAATTGGTTAATGGTTAATTAAAACAAAATATATTAAGGATATTATTGGCGTGAGTGAGTAGATGTAGTGGGAAGAAATGAGCAACTGGCTGTGTTTGGCCCATACTGATAGAGTGAGCTCTTAACTGTTGAAACTCAGAGGATTGAGAACTCTGATAATAACTAAGCCCAGAGTTTGTCCAGGAGGTGGTAAATGGAGAGGAATTAAGATCACTGGAGTTAAGGGGTTGTGAATAGAGCAAATGAACTTGGAAATTGCTAGAATGAAATAGGTTTGGTGTAAAGACAGTAGTGCTTACAATTTTAGCATACTATGTATTTAATCCAAAACAGTTCAATTAGACTAGTAAGTATACAAACCTATGAAATAGTAATGAAAACATAAGAATGTAGAATCTTTTTCTTTTGCAGATGGAATTTAACATCTGTCCTTGTGTAGTGACCTCTAAATTAATAAACTAAGAGATTGAATTGAGATATATTATTATTTTATTTGCCTCAAGAATGAAAATAATGTAAAAATATCATCCTCTTTATTGGAATTAGATAGAACATTGGTAGCACTGTATTTTGCTGTGTATAATGTATACTTTTTTGCCCAAATTTGTGAGGGAAAAATAAGGATGTGAATTATACATGGGTGGTATTTTGTATTTATATAAATGTTTTTAATTCTTTTAGTTAAGCTTATGAGTTAAAAGTTTCACTCTAGAAATCAATAATAATATCCATATGTAAAATAATACCCTAGAATATGATAATCAGTTTTTATATAAAAAATTTTATGCATAAATTTTCTTGTACTTTGTATCTGTTGTTGTGTTTTGTAATTATTTGTTACATAAAATTTTTTGTACCATAAGTTGTTAAAAAGTAAATGCTAAAATAACTTTATAATACAAAAAAACAAGTACTTAAAGACAAAGAAATAAAAATTGAATTAAAAAATTAAAACAAAAGATTCTACGTCCTAAACAATGCTACTAATTGTGCAAAGATGACCATATGCAAACATTTGTGTTTTGTTCTCCTGAAGCCTGTAAGTTGAATGGCGGTTGTCTGAGATCTGGGGCCATGAAAACAGCAGCACTGACTGGAGCTCCTGGGGCAACAGAAAGTAGCATTTACATGGAGCGTCTGGAATGAATTGGGTCTCCACATACCTGAAGCACCCTTTGTAATTAAGAGCCTGTCTTTCTCATCACTGCAGATTTCTCTTGGTTTCTAATTAAAAATATAAAGAAATTTTTTAAAAAAGATTTTTTCCCCTGAAAATTTGGGCCAAAAACATGGGTGTACATTATACATGGCAAAATATAATAATTTAGTCTCTCTCCCCCTAAGATCAGTGATTCTTCACATATTTTCTCTCTATTCTTTACAAAATGCTGGATTACTAATTGATTTTCTACTGTTTTTTAGATTGATTGCTTCTGAAGAAAAATATCTCCAGGAAAACATTACTGTTTATGCTAAGATTAATGTTACCTAAGTTTTGGGGTCCTTCTGTACCCTTTACATGCTTATTCTCAGCTGCTGAGACTTAAAATCAGTTCTAAATGATTCTATAATAAGTGGCCCTATCAGTTAGTAGGCTTAATGCTGAGTATTTAGAGGTTGTAATAATTGATGGGACTTCTAGTTCTTTCATATACACTGCCTGTCTTCCTGCACAAGGGATCATGTGTCATCTTAGTTATGTATGTTGCAACAGCAAACAAGCAATGACACACTTAGTGGAACTTGTAAATAGAACATGGACAATTCTGAAAACCCTGTATATCATTGACAGTGGCAATACTTAAAATTCTTAAGTGCTTTTATGAGTTGGAAGTACCTGACCCAGACTCAGCACACCTGAGTTCCAATTCTGGCTTACCCCTAACCAGCTCTGTATCCACGGGCAACTCACTTCGAGTCCCTACATTTTAGTTTCATCTATAAAAAATTATTAAAGGCCTCGACTATAATAGAGTTATTTTATTTATTTATTTTTATTTTTTCTCCTTTATATTTTATTTTTATGCTTTATTTATTTTAATTCAATATTATTGTATATTAATTTCAGGTGTACAGCATAGTGGTTAGATATTTACATAATTTAAGAAGTGACCCCCCAAAAAGTACCAAACAGGCACTATGCACAGTTATTACTATATTATTGACTATATTCTCTATGCTTTACTTTAAATCCCCATAACTATTTTGTAATTACCAATTTGTACTTCTAAATCCTTTCATATTTTTCAACCTACTTCCTAACCCTCTCCCATCTATCACCCTGATAAATCTAGTACCCATCTGACACCATTCATTGTTATTAAAATATTGCTGACTATATTCCTTCAGCTATATCCTATGTTTCTATGACTACTATGTAACAATCAATTTGTACTTTTTAATCCCTTTTCCTTTTTCACCCACCCCCAACTTCCCTTCCATCTGTCAACCATCAAAATGTTCTCTGCGTCTATGTTTCTCTTTTGTTTGTTTTGTTATTTAGATCCACATATAAGCAAAATCACATTGCAAAACTCTATCTCACATACTTCACTCAGCACAATACCCTCCAGATCCATTCATGCCACCACAAATGGCAACTCCTTTCCAGGACTGAGAAATATTTCATTGTATACATGTACCACCTACTCTTTATCCCTTTCATTCATTGGGGACACCAAGTTGCCACCACATCTTGGCTATTGTAAATAATGCTGCAGTGAGCATATGGATGCACGCATCCCCATAAAGTAACATTTTGGGTTTCTTTGAATAAATACCCAGAAGTGGGATTACTAGATCCTTCTTTGTTTCTTGTTATAGCCTTTGTTTTTAAAGTCTATTTTGTCTGATATAAAAATTCCTACCTCAATTTTTTTTTTCATTTTCATCAAATATTTTTTTCCATTCCTTTACTTTCATTCTGCATGTGCCTTTTGATCTGAAGTGAGTCTCTTGTAAGCAGCATATGTAAGAGTCTTGTTTTCTTATCTATTCAGCTGCCCTACCTTTTGATTAAAGCATTTAATTCATTTACATTTAAAGTAATTGTTGATATATATACATATATATATACTTATTGTCATTTTATTAATATTATTAAATTTTTAATTTTTTAAATTTTGTCTTCAAGAAGTCCCTCTAACATTTCTTATAACACTGGTTTGGTGGTGATGAACTTTTAGCTTTTACTTGTCTGGAAAGCTCTTTATCTGTCCTTCAATTCTAAATGACAGCATTGCTGGGTAGAGTAATCATGGTTTTAGATCCTTGATTCTCATCACTTTGAATATTTTGTACCAATCTCTCTGACCTGCAGAGTTTCTTTTGAGAAATATCCTGATAGTCTTATGCGAACTCCCTTGCAAGTAACTAACTGTTTTTCTTTTGCATCTTTTAAGATTCTCTCTTTGTCTTTAACCTTTGGCATTTTAACTGTGATGTGTCTTGGTATGGACCTGTTTGGGTTCATCTTGTTTGGGACTCTCTTTGATTCCTGGGATTGTATATCTATTTCTTTACCAGGTTAGGGAAGTTTACAGTCATTATTTCTGTCTCCTGGGAGAGTGATATCTTGCCAGGTAGTCAGGAAGCAAAAGTCTGTCTGTATACATTGGTTACCCAGGGGAGGGTGCTATGTAATAAGAGCAAAATGTCTCACTATGAATCTAGGATGAAATACTGAGAAGATCATGCTTCTCTGCTTTTAGAATCCAGTTTTACATTTCAGGTATTCTGTGTGACTCTTGGCTTCAATAATATAATAATGCTTTATAGAATAATGGGTGTTTCTTAGGTTCACTTTTGTTCAGAGATCACAAACAGCAAGGTATATCACAAGCATTTTTCAAAAATGTGATTAATTTTGAAGTTTGTGCATTTATTTTTGCCAACGAATTTTTGACTCATCCAGTTCTTGGCATTCACCTCCAGGATTTCGGCAGATAATGTCATTTTCTATCAAAAGAAGAGAACTTCCTTTTTTCTAGCCCTCTATATTTTGAAAATTAAAGACTCAATTGTTTCCCATCTAATGCAAAGAATCATTTTCTCTATTAGAATTTTCATCAAATGAGGATAATGATACACACTGACTGCCTTTTGAAGGCAAGGTCAATCCCATGTAATTTTCAGTAAAGCTACTTAAAACCTCGCATTTTACGTGTTCTTATTTTTATAAATTGTGTTTCTTTTGTCTGGATTTTTTCAAAATTGTCATGATTCATGCATTTGTGATATAATATCATCTTATATTTAAAAAATAGAGAGGATTTAAAGTCATGCTTTCAGTTTTTAATTTTCCTATTCGCTACATTTCCCAAGTATAGCAATATATTCAGTGCTGCTCAAAATTAATTTCTATCTTAGCCTAAAGATGAGGTTATTTTTCACTCACTGAGTGTAAGACCCAAGGATTGTATGTTGGCTCCACAGTATCATTGGAAAGAGGTGTCAACCTCTGTCTACTTTTGACTCTACCACTCCTGTTCCAAGCAAAGATAAGGGAAAGGGAAAAGGGGGAAATGATGGGTTATGCAGCTACTCTGCTCCCGTTAAAGCTCTTACCTAGCAGCAATACCTTCCCTCTCTTAGTGGCTTATATCTCTTTAGCCAGAACTATGCTATGACATCCCCAGAGCAGGCCAGGGATTGTTTGGCATATTGCTTCCACAAGAAAAATCAGGCATTATATGAATAGAATTGTATTAGGCAACTAGCAGTTTTTGACACATTGAGAAACACTAAATAAATGTAGAATTAGCAATCAATATAGTATAGTAATGGATGCATCTTCATATATCTTCTATCTTTTGGAATAAAAAAGACCTAAGTATTATAAAGAGAGCATGTTGATAACTGTACCACAGCCATAGGATATTCCTCTTGTTGAAGAAGAAATTATTGTTAAGGGCCAAAAGAAAATCAGCCAACGTGACCTTGTCACATACCTGAGTCGGGTTAGGATCTTTGGTACACTCTAATTAGCAATACTAAAGTGCACACCTAGTTACGCACACAGGATGTCAAAGCAACCCACTGAAATATGACAAGTACAGATTATAGAGACCAACATTTCTGATAGTTTTATGAAATTAAACTGAGTTTGTCGAAGGGTTTCTTTTTCTTTTTTTTTTTTTTTTTTTGATTTTGTAACTTATTTGACTTGTTATTTTCATTAGAATGTGAAAGGTGTATATTCTGATGAAGCATCATGTTTCCAGGAAATAAGCACACTCTCATTCTTATTTTCAACAAGACACTAGTTTCTGGTTAGATGCTATAAAAGAAGGACAAACCTCTATCTTCTCAAATATATTTACAAAGCATTGGATAAGCAAGCACTCAAAAAAAGATTTCCCTGAAGTAATATCAGTCTTGTTATTTAAATCTTAATATTTCTTTGACTTAGCTAGAAAAAATAATAATTTTCATTATAATAACAAATTTCCAATTACAGCCCACATTTATCTGTCTAGGACTAAATCTTTCAAGATACATTATATAAAGTCTAAAAATAAAAATTATATGTGATTTCTTTCCAAATTAGTGTGTTCGATATTCATACCAGTTAGTTTAAACCTATATCATCACATTGTCTTATGAGATATTATTTTTATTATAGATATTTAATGCTATAAAATGTGTAAAATTTTGTGCCTCCTAATGAAAATGCCAGGTGGCCAATGATTCTCACTGCTTCAGATATCTTTTTATCATACCTCCCTCGTAGTGTGGAGTGAGAAGGACCTGAAATCTAGCCTGCTCTACAGAGGGGCTAGCACGTAGAGAGCTCCTGGTGGTCGTTACTTCTTATTTGTCCTTTGTAGCCTTCACAGTTTGCCTCATGTTTTATGACCCTGGCCACACTTTTCCCTCACATAAGTCTTCACGTTAACCCAACCAGTTCCTGGCACCCCCTTGGTTTGCCACGCTCATTGTCAATGCTACCCCTCATCCCTTCAGTGGGCATTCTTCTTCTCTCTGTCTATTCAGAAGGCATTTATTTCTCAGAGCAGTTGTAAGCCCCACACCTTCCCAAAGCTCTTCCTTGTGTTCCCTTGCATATGGCTGTTTTATCTTTCTCTCAACTCCACTAATACAAAATGTCTTTAACACTCATTTTGCCATTTTAATTTTATCAAGGGTTACAAAGTGCTTTGAGCCCAGCAAATATTATATGATACAAGATATAGGGGGAAATCTTTTCCATAACAGTTTCTTTGGCATTGCTTACTATAAACAATATTTACACATGTGAAGAATGATTAGTTCAAAGATCAGAAAAAGTCATTTTGCTTTGATAAAAGAACAGGAAACAGCAAGTGGGGTCCACACATCCCTCTCTGCCAAGTGATGGATCCCATAGCGATGTGACGATGTTAGAATGAGGAAAAACATATTCTGCACAGAACATTAAAAATTTGAAAAATGACCCCAAAAATTCCAGTTTCTGTTTCCACACTAAGGAGCTTGGAAGTCACCATTTTGTCGTATCAACAAGTAAAAGTTGTTGAACAACCTGCAAATTAAATAGTGCTTAGAACTGTAAGAGAAGTGAGGTCACAGGCAAAGGGCTACCCCCAAAGTTAGAGGCCAACGAGCAAATACAGTAAGAGCTCAGGAGCTGAAAGCCCCACAGGGCCCGGTGCTGGGATAAGAAAAGCTAAACCGTAAATTTCTAGAGGCTCAGAGTAAAGTTTGAAAGTTAAAAACACCAAGGAGACCCAGTCATAGGGAACCCTACACTTTTGTGAGTTTTACCTCTAGGAGCTCCACCAAGATCTCACAGCAAATATTGGGGAGGGGGGAAAATCTCTTCGTGCTTCTGGCGATGAGAGGGGAGAGGAACTATCTTGAAATAAGCTAGTGCACTCTGTTCTTCTTTGCAAGATCAACCCTCGGGAGAGACTGTTTAATCAGAGCCTACCTGCTGGGGTTTTATTGGACCCTAACTGACCCGGCAGGAGGGAGATGACCAACTTCAGCCAGCTCTAGTCATCCTGTCCCACTTAAAGAGGGTGGAAAGACAACTGAAAACAACGTGTAAAGTTCACCCAATTAAAAATGGACTAACAGGTGCCTCTGCAGAGAAGATAAATAGATGGTAAATATGCATATTAAAATAGATGTTCCATATTATATGTCATCAGGGAATTTCAAACTAAAATAACAATAAGATACCACTACATACCTATTAGAATGAACAAAATCCAAATACTGACAAAACCAAATGCTGGGGAGGATGTGGAGCAGCAGGATCTCTCTGTTGCTGGTGAAAATACTAAATGGCACGGCCACTTTGGGAGACAGCTTGGCAGTGGCTTACAAAATTAAACATAACTTTACCACATGATCCAGAGACTATGTCCCTTGATATTGGACCTTAGGAGTTTAAAACTTACATCTGCACAAAAACATGCACACGAATGTTTATGGTAGCTTTCTTAGTAATCGCCAAAACTTGGAAACAACCAAGATGCTTTTCAGTAGTAATAAATAAACTAGTATATCCAATACAGTGCAATGTTATTCAGCACTAAAAAGAAATAAATTATCAATCCTTAAAAGTATATGGAGGAAATATAAATGTATACAAGTATGCCTGTGTGGAGGTAGAGAGTATATGGAAAATCTCTGTATCTTGCTATCAATTTTGCTGTGAGCATAAAACTGCTATAAAATATAAAGTCTTTTAAAAAATGACCAGTGTTTACCTTTAAAATTATTAATTTTCATTATGTTAGCTTTTTTAAAGAGAATCTGAGAGAGCTGACTGAAACAGAATAAGAAACCATGACATTAGATCTCTTCCCAAGCTTTTGTGACTTACTGTTTTAACCCAGGCAGATGAAAAAGTAACACAATCAAGAGATATGGAGGGAAACCTGTGGTCAGGGGAACATTTGGAATTACTTCTCAGACACTTGGGTATGTAGCAAAACCCAAAATTGTATAAGAAAATTTATTTTGCAACATTCTGCCAAATCCTAAATGCCAGAAAATCTTGGCAGACTCCTTGATAATTCAGTCTAGCTGTTCTAAATCATCTTCCAGAGTCTGGGCTTTGTGATGTTACATGGAACAGTGTTGACAGGAAGCAAAACTGCTCAGATACCATCCTATTTTAGAAAATTGCCAACAATCAAATATGCTTTGAATTTTATTATGAAAAGATTCTTGTTCAGAATGCCTTTCTATTCCATTTGTTTTTTTTATCAATTTTATAGTTTCATGTTAAGTGCTATAATTAAAGTTTCCACTACCTGGCCTCTGTTTGAAGAGAGAAATTAAGCTACATAAGGTACTGTTCAGTATTGCATATTAATTTGTTACATTTGATTGGATACATGTAGCATGTAACTAACAGATCAAAGCCTTTGAGTGATACTGTGCATTTCACTCTTCTATGAAGGTAACTTCTCTACTCTATGTAATAGATACTTCATAATTTTACAGGTTAGGGGTTAAATATCTAACCAATGTAGCAAATTGCAATTTTTATATTGGAAAAATCTTTTAAAATATGATTTAGTAATTTTCGAGTTAATTTGGAAATGTTGCATAAACTTGGAATCCAATATATTTTTTTGAAAAAAAAAATTGTATGGTGCTCTCAGTTAAGTGACCTAATCCATTAACTCATGTGAAACCATTTGTACATGCCTTTCACTGTAACTGTTTTTCAAATGAAGGAATGCAGACTTTTAAGTAGCTGATTTCATCTTGAGAAATAGGAAAGAATCTAGAAGGTCCAGGAAATGTCTCATTGTGGCAATAAAGCAAATATACTTTAAGAAAATGTCCTGGGTAATGTTAAAAGGACAAAGAACCATTTTAGAACTGCTGCTAGTAGCCAAGGTATAAATATTTGAACATCAGTAAGAAAAAGTTATTGTTAATAATTACAAGATAAGTCTGTATCTATGAAAAACTATAGATTCATAATATTCACAGAGAGAAAAGGTAAAAATAAAGTATCTAAGAGTGACTTTTAATACAGTTGAAGGTAATATCATAGGATATATTTATTTTAATGAACTTTAATTGCGTGGATATTGATCTTTTTGAGTATTTCACTTTTTTCTATCAAACATTTATCTGTTTATAAAGTACTGATATATATTTTTCTTTTTCTGTAAAAAGAGATAGCAAAACATTGGAAATTTTCAGTAAGCTGAATAGTTCTAGAAAAAGAAGTGATTGTTCTAGGAATAAAAAGAGCAAATGACCACTGCTGGTCAATACATAACAGGTTGGACAGGGTCCCACTGTGAGTGGTAAACTCATAAATTTTGACAGATTAGTCACACGTCCATAAGAAACTGTAAAAATGATAGATCAGTCACATGCCCATAAGAAACTATACAAATAGCCATAGAGATGCTCTCTCCCTCTTTCTCTCATCTCCTTGGAGATAGAATCTCAGAGTAACTTTACTAATTATAACAAAATACTAATTAGACATACATAGATTTGCAAACTTGCTAACAGATCAGGTCAGTTTAAGATACTGATATAACAATAGGTTTAAAACTTGAAAGCACATTATTTGGAGAAAGGCTGCATTTAACAGAAACTAAAACCTGTGGGAAAGACGTGAGCTTCAAAATTTACATGGAAATAACAACTGAAGTTTATCTATAAAATGAAGGTTCACCTTGAACACCAGACAGAAGGCAGACAACTTGCAAATGCAACTTGACTATAAGATTGCTGAGAACCGAGGAAGGGATAGAAATACAGCCTCGAGATGTCGTAGCACTGACTATTGAGGGGCGGATACTACAGCAGGTTCTTGACAGGCGATGAATGCACATGGTGGCTTCAAGTCAGCGTTCTGTTTGCCAGCTGGCCACTCACTTTAACCTCAGGAGTCTCCCAGTTCCCTCTCTTGTCTTCTTTGATCAGATGACTTTCTGAATTCTTCAACAGACAGATTTTGCAGCTGCCACTCCCCAGGTATGCTTTTTATAGGATAGCTATCATAGACTGTTTTGAAATTTAGGAAAACAAGCCTCCTTGTGTCTGGATAAATTATGACTCATGTAACAGCTTACTATTTCCCAGCCTGGCTGGCTCATGTGAGTTCCAGAAAGATAAGGATGAAAGGGTGATGAGCATTAAAATTATAGGACCTGCATTTAGGCATATTTTCTACCACTTCTGTAGGAACTAGATGTCTTGGACCTTGCTGTCTTCATTGGTAAAATGGGTCTGCTTATACTTTTTCAGTATTATGGTAACATTAAGGAGATAATGATAATGGGCCTACCTGGCATTGTAGAAGTGGTGATAGAAAGAGGCAGAATCTGAACAGATTCTCACCATTCTACAATGGGATGGTCCTGCAATTAGCACCTGAGGACCTGGCTCAGGAGATTAGAATCAGAATTGGCACCACCATTTCTGTCTTCTCCTTCTTCCCTCTAATCCTAAATTCTTCTCTCTTTCTCTCTCTCACTCTCTCTCTCACTCTCTCTCTCTCTCTCTCTCTCTCTCCCTCTCTCTCTCTTTCTCTCTCTCTTTCTCTCTCTTTCTCTCTCTCTCTCCCCTCTCTCCCTCTTCCATAATTATCATTTCTAGTTTCTCTTTACCCACCTATCTTTCTTATTGAGCAGTTAGGGATATTATTGCTCTTATACTATTACTAACAATGATCATATTTTATTTATTGTGGGCCCACTATGTGCCAGGAATGGTGCTAGAGGATTTACATACATTATTTCATTTTATCCTCATTACTATCACAAGATAAGTATAATTATTTGCTTTTTACAAATGGGAGGAGACTTTGAATAAATTTTAAAGCATTCAAAGTCTATCTAATGACCAAACTGGGTTTCTAATTCCAGTCTGACACCAAAACACTTGTTCTTACTGCTACATGACAAAGGTTCCCTCTGAGTGATGGTGTGTATAGAACATGACAGCAGAGTCTTTTTCAAACTAGGTCAAAGCCCCTATAATGCTGTTGAGTAATAAACATACTAGAGTGCATCACACAGTGCTATTTTATAAAAATTGCGTTCATTTATGGGTGTATGTGTGAAAATGAAAGTGCAATATAAAATGGATTCTCATTGTTGTCATAGTAAAAAATATTTGGAAGCTCTTGCCATTGTATTTGCCAGTAATACCAGTAAGTCTCCAAAGAAGAATAAATACAACCAAAGATTTATAACGTGATCCAATGGGATATGAGAATAAAATATTAGAACTTCTATTTTTTCCTATTTGATTTTAGTGTAAAATTAAATATTTTGTTTCTATTTCATAAAATATGCAAGTTTAGGAGAAAATAGGCATTTTGTTATGTACTTTCAATTTAAAGAACTTTCACAAAATGAACAAGCACCTAATATAGAATCTTGGAAAGAAACCATGGACTAAAGATAAAATAATGTCAGGCACATTAAGAAATAGCTGCATTAACACTCCTGTTATACCTCGTATTTCTTGACCATGTTATAGGTGGTAAACTAAAAAAATAAGAATTTGACAAGATGTCATGCCCCCCCAAAAGCCCCAACAAACTAAATTATCATGAAGCCTCTTCAGAATATGGATTTGCACTCACTGTCCTTAATAATAAAATTTCTCTTAAAGTGTATGTGGTACCTTCAGATATTAGTGAAAAGCAGCATGTAGCCATGGCATAAAAATGTGCAAGGCACTTAAAAACTGAACAAATACATTATGAGAAAATAAATGTCTGTATATTTTTACCAAGTTCAAATTATTTAATAGACAATCCATATTTTAAAAAACTTCACAAAACTTTATGTTAAAGGTTGGTTCAAAAGTCTTAGATTATTTTACTAATGGCAGAAGACAAAAAGTCACACTCTATTAAGGGACAGTTCTTCCTATTATAGCAATTAAATGTGGCTAAAGTAATAAATGAATAACAATATCAAGACCAACTAAACTGTATACATTTGTAAGCAAATATTCTTATTGGTGGAATGCACATTGAAAATATTGCTTAAAATTGAAAACACTTATTAGAGTAAATTATGCAGTTTTGAACAAATGTTAACTGCAGTTAGATGGAAGTATACAAATGTTTCCACATTTTATAGCTGTGGTAATTATTAGCCTACAGAACAATTATAATGTAGGAAAACTCACTTTTTGTGGATCAATAAAGAAAAGAGATACCAGAGAAAATATATGAAGAGAACGATCCTTATAATAAAAATTACATTTTGTAGAAAAGATGTATAAGCATAATCATTAATGAAGCAGTTGCTTTACCTGGAATAATAAAGGACAGCAGAATAACGTACAGAGCTAAAACCTCTCATGATATTTATTCACTGAATTATTCATAGGCATGTTATTGTACCAAAGAAGCTGAAACCAGGAGTGTACAAAGTTCCATAGGACAATACCTATATCTATATGTACATAGTCAAATTTTAAAATATGATCTTTAAAATGTGGTGAAATATTTACAACATTTTGTAAAGAAACAAGGAGTGATTATTAAATATGTTTAACATAATTTGCTTATTTCATGGCAAAGCACTTAAAAAAGTTATTCAACTTAAAGACACTACATTTTTCTTTTACCAAAAATGACATTCAAACTCTCTAGACATTTTCTGTAAGTTACTAACACTGTAAGTTATTATGCTACCAATCATAAACTTTTCAAAAAATTTAAATGCATTTAATCACTTTTAAAAGATTAAGGTGACTTTTTGAAAATATATAAAATGTTAGTACTTTTCATAAGAAACCCATGCCATAGAAAGAAAATTTTGAAAATGGCTATCTGGAAATATTTTTCCCATTGTAATATTAGTTGCTGAAAGCAATATACAAATGCTCCTCAATTTAGAATGGTGTTATATCCAGATAAATTCATCATAGATTGAAAATATTATAAGTTGGAATTCATTTAAAACACCTAAGCTATAGAAAATCATAGATTATCCTAGTCTACTTTAATGTGCTCAGAACACAATATCCAAAAATCTCTGGCAACACAGTACTCAGTGTTGACTACCAGTTGTTCACTCATGATCCCATGGTTGAGTGGGAATGTGGCTCACCGCTGCTGCCAGCATTGTGAGAGAGTATTGTACCACTAGCCTGGGAAAAGATCAAAACTGAACATTTGAAGAACAGTTTATACTGAATGTATATGGCTTTTGCAGCATAGTAAGGGAAAAAAAAATCATAAGTCAAACTATCATTAGGTCAGGGACTGTCTGTATGTGCTACCTATAAAAATAAACTTTAAAAAACTGGAAACAGTTTTCTAACCACTGTAAACACTCCAAATGAATAATTTCCATAGATACTCACTCTATTAGTTAAATTGTAAATTGAACAGCTGCCCTGCTTTTAATAGTAACTGATTGACATAATTACTGGGTGAATTTCAAAAACAACAACAAAATTTTTGCAGGTTTTTGAATGGCATTGAAAAATAAGTATTAAAATTCAGTTAGTACAAACAATGAGGCACGTCCTCCCATTAGATTTACATAGAGTTTTGTGGAATATCTTTCTCAGCTATGGTGGCCATGAAATCTAAGTATCAAAAAATCCACATGAAAACCAGCACTTTAAAATGATGTAAAAAGAAGTATTGAACTAAGTATTTAGAATAATTCTAGCTACAGTTTCAAATAGATGAACATGTTAGTCTTAATGTAGAGCTTTATTTCTCATGAATTTGCTCAGTATTGAAATCCTGGGTCAGCAGACGACCTTCCTCCATGTTGTGATTTAAGGAGCCCAGGCTTCTTCCATTGCTTGTCTCCCCCATTCCCTATGGTTTGGGATCATCTGTTTCTAGTAAGTGAAAACAAAAAGAGAATAGGAAAACATTGGTTTAGAAAGATATAAAATGTTCATAGATATAAAAAATTGTACAGTGAACAAAATATAATTAATATAAAATAACATTTCTATGATGTTTTGATTACTGGCATTCAGCAGACTGGCTGTAACTTTAAAATGACTTTGGAATTTTTTTGATTGTTAGATTTCTTTGGGTTACATTTGTCAGAAAAAATTACATAGGTTCCCTATGTACAATTCTATGTGTTGAAAGATGTGTTCACATTTTTCCTCTGAGAATTTTAAACAAAGCTGCCCAGAAGCAAGTAGAATATACCACATGAAGCCAGACTACCTAAGAAAGTTTAGAAACACATAATCTAGTGTTTGATAGAAAAAAATATTTGTAATCACCAAAAATAATAGTAAATGAATCATCTAATTTGCATTTTGTTTTATTTTTAGTTTATTAAAATAAATTTGCATATAACCCTTTTTGTTCTTGCAGCTTTGGCTCAAAGATATGGATATGAAGGAAGAGATAGTCATTTAGTTATAGAAGCAATAAAGGTAGGTAGGAAAGCTCTTGGCCACAGAAGTCTCTCCCCAGTATTTTCTTATGTCATGTACCTCATTGGCTGGTATCAATCTTGCATGCAGGAGGCTCTCTTGGACACTTGATTTCAAGCATACTTCATATCTCTATTTGAGAAATTAGGGGTTTCAATTTTATTTCTTTGTTTACTACTTTAAACAAACAACATTATTTTATTAAATACACTTTAAAAATATGTAGTATTTTTCACAAAAATTTGTCTACTATTTAATGATAATATTTTAGAATTTAATGCCAAGAAGGAAAAAAAAGAAGTGTTTAAAACAAATGGAGAATATTTGCACCATGTAATTTACACTTCGGATGTGATTATCTGTGTACATACTAGTTTACATACCATAGACACAAAAGAGTTTTTATGTCCCAGGGAGAATCTGGTTTTTATCTGTTCCTTTGGGAGAATGTTGATCAGTAATACTACACAGAGCCAGAACATTGGTGAAATTGCATAGAGAGGAGTTTCTTGATATTTAATTCTGCAAAGAGTTTATGCAACTTTTGTTAAACTATTTCAGACAGGCTACTTAAAGAACATGTGCTATCTACATGTTGTCCTTCAGAAAACAAGCTAAATAATAATTACTGTCTCTTGTGAAAATTGTTCATGTACCATGATCAGAAGGGTGTAGTGTCTTTCCCAGACTGCACCATTTTAAGGTGACCATCCATAGCAAATACTTTCATTTGGAAGAAAGAGTAGAAATTCTTCAGGGTGAATAGCAAATACTTTTCATTTGAAAGAAAGAGTAGAAATTCTTCAGGGTGAATTTTTCTCTTTTCATTCATAAAGTAAAGTAAACTATAAGTAGGCACATTGAAGGGCTGTTTTATGCTTTGAATAAATACATGAATTAGAATATAATTTGGGTCTTGGGAAGCATCACAAAAATGGCAGTATATAAAGTCATAAAAGAATACTTGATGACTTTACTCAGTCCATAAATTCTTTCAATAAAGATTCTACTGTCTATGTGGAGGTTTTAGAGGAGGCAAACATGATTGAACACATCCTATTTTAAGGAAAAATAATCCTAAAATATTCCCCAATATAAATTCTGGGTCCAGGAAATAATGCATATCTGTAATAAGGCTTCTTAGTTAGTATTTGCATTAGTAATGACCTTAAGGTTGTTTCTCATTTAGTTTATTTCACTCAGTTATTTTGTGGCAGGTGTGCTTTACTTGGCTGGTGTCCATGATGCAGTCAGCATGTGGAACATCTTTACCACCTATTTGGGTAATGTTATCATTCTTAGAAAATAAAATTCAAGTATTTCAGCCTAAAGGAAAGGAAGATTAGTAGAAATCCCAGAAGGCGGTTATTATGAGAGCAAATTCCTATGTTCTAGCCTCATTAGCATGTGATTGCTTTAATGAAAGCTATTAGAAATAATTTACTTAAAACTATATTTTAATATGTGCAGAGGAGTGATTTTTTTAAAGTCTAAAAATATTTTTAATAATATTTTAAGTAAAGATTTAAAGAATTGATAGGATTATTTTTCTTTGTTTATCTTTCTAGATATTGATATTTAGAATGATATTTTAGTAGACCTGTAAAGTATATGTTGCTATACTGAAATTTCACATCTTGAAAAATTATAAGTTATATACAGTGCCTGTGAAAACACAGTCATTTCTTTTTGAACAATTAAGTTAACAACTTAATGTAGCAGAGACACTATATTCACAAGGCAGTACACAGTTGACACAGGGAAAAGTAGTCAAAACAAATAAGTCTATTGATATAAAAGTAAAACCAGAAATTCTTTAAAAATCATATAGAAAAACTGAAATTTAAGTAAAACTTGATATAAAAATACATATTAATATTAAAAAATATATAAGAAAAAATGCAACTAGCAATGAAATAATACTACAAAAGTTATTCTCCCAAATCCATCGGTTAATTTGTCCTGGTCTCGTAGGTGCTCCATAATGGGTAAGATGGGCAACTGCGTGACCTGCTCAAATGGCTTACTCATTCCCCTTTGCCCTGCTGAGGTTCAATCACTGATGTACCACATGTACCTCAAAATGGAACACTGCTGGGTATACACGGTTTTCTGACATGATGGTTCTCATAGATTTCTACTCACATTGGCCAGTTTGGTATCATGATCATTTGATGCTTCATGAGCAAGTGTTCCACCTATAACAGGATACAGAAACACTCCAGTTTCTCAAAATCAGTATCATTTTCTGCTGATTATTATATAGCCTTGCTCCAGATTCCCAAGGACCTATATTATGATTCTTACACTGGATCTTGCCATTAATTATACACTGCGTCTTTTCCGAAGTCATAGACTGCTTTGACTGCAGCCTGGACTTACTAAAAAGCCCTTTCTTACTCTGCATTCCAGTTAAAACTAGCAGCATTTTGTGTCACCTGTTTATGGTCCAGTATTCTCAGGTATGGAGTGTGTTATGGTCCAGTATTCTCAGGTATGGAGTGTGTTATATCCAGAACCCTCAGAGGCCAGTAAGACATTGGGCTTCCTTGTTTGTGGTGGAAGATGCAGGATGCAGCAATTTGTCCTTCACTTAGGATGGGACATTACACCATTACCCAAGCCCTGGATGCACAAAACTTTACTAAATTGGTGGGTCTCTGAATCTCCTGTCCTCTGGAGTACGCATGACTTCCCAAGGCCTCTTACATGTTAGAGTATATTCTGACAGAGGGCAGGAGAGTTAGTAAAGCCCCGAGGCAATCTGTAAATGATTGTTTTTACTCAATTCATGTGAATAGAAACTATTTCTGATGCTCTTTCTCAGCTGGAATGGAAAAACTGCATCTGCCAAACCGAAGGCAGACACTATACACCTGAGGCCATCTTAATCTGATACAGTAATGACTTTAGGTTCAATGTATCAACTGTGATCAGGGTTGCTGCCTGGTTAAGTTCATGGTAGTCAACAATCTCTTTTTACATTCTTCAGATTTCTTCAGGGACCAACTGCCAAATAAATGGAAATACAATAGAGACTACCTGTATTAATTGCTTGAAGACGCCATAACAAATTACCACAAATGTGGTAAAACAATACAGATGTTTTTTCTCATGTATTTGGATGCCAAAAGCCACAAAGCAAGGTGTTGGCAGGGCTTTATTCCCTCCAGAGGTCCCAATGGAGAATTTACTTTGTTTCTCTTCTAGCTTCTGGCAGTTGCTGGCTTCCTTTGCCACAGGGTTTAGGGCCAAGATGATCTCATATCAAGATCTTCAACTCAATTATTTCTGCAAGGTTACATTTATAAGGTCCAGGGATCTGGGTGTACACATATTTGGAAGGGGGGTCAGCATTCAATCCACTACACTGCCACTGCTGCATCCTTGAGGTCCTAAAGGAAGGCTCTAATCGCTATTATTCTCCCTAAGGCATAATATCATCCTTTAGTTTGCTGTCCTGGATCTTGGAGGGGCAGTTTTAGAGGATTCTACTTGGCCTGCCCCACTATAATAGCTCTTACTCCACAGGCCAAGAGACCAATGTGAGTAGATACTATGTAACATCCTTGTTGGTTGTCCATCTATTTTATCTCTAGGGATGTCATTCTCCATGGATTAGATTACAGCCTCAGCTAATTGTATCTACGTTAATCATACATTTGGGAACCAGGAACAAGACCATTGGGATTCTGTGGGCTGGACTTCATCGAAGACTTTAGTCAGGACTTTATTAACTTTCCTTCTAAACCCCACTTTAACTAGGAACCGTAATGACACATTGGTTCTCCAGTTATAATATCAATTAACATCTTGTCAAGTAGTGCTTAAGATATGTGAGTATTCATTTTTCCTGAGCATACATTACCCAAGTAAAGGTCCAGACTGGGAGAATCACTAGAGTATATACTTTTGTAGTGTTATAGGGTCCTTCCTTCTAGGGACCTGGATACTTACTTAGTCAATAGATTCCAAATTCAAATATCTGCCCAGATCTTGGAAATGAATAATAGAATGTGACTTTTTATTGGAGGCAACTGTCTTCAGCTTTCTTACTTCTTTTTTAGCAGTAGATACTATGTAACATCCTTGTTGGCTGTCCATCTATTTTAGCTCTAAGGATGTCATTCTCCATGGATTAGATCTATAACTCCTTGTGGAGCAAGCCTCACGGGATGCTCCTCCTACCATGCCAGTCATGGCGACCATGGTCTCCTGGTTTGTGGTGCTCAAGTGCTACCACCAGGCCTTTATGATTTTGGAGACTATAATGATATATCAAGCCCAGTCTGGGACTGCCTCTCTTACTATATCAACCCTAGTGCAGAGGAGCCATCACTGTGCTCCTTAGTGATATTGGTAACCCCTCACCAGGACATTTCTTACAGCTTTGGTGAATAATGTAATCTCTGGACTCTGTCATGGAACATAACCTTCTAGTGGGTCTCCTGGCTGCTCATAAAATATTCATCCCAACTCACCCACCTTCTTGAGGTTTTTATTTCCTTCCTCTTCCATCTGACATTTCAGCTCAGGCATTTCTACTTAGTTCGCTATTGGCCATCACTTTTTCCAGGCCTCTACACACCCTCCACCTGTGAGTTTTCCCATTCTCTTGCCAGGATGTGAACTCTCATGTCCCAAGAAAGTGTCTACATCAATAAATTCTTGCTTATCTAATTCCAGTTTTCTTTCCAAATATTCTCAAAAAATCTGATCCTAGGTGTTCCCCTGGGCTTCTGCTATTTGTGCTTATTTTTTTCTTTTCCAATAGGACTCAATGTGTATAGAGACTGAGGTGAAATTTTCTAGTACATCTCTATTAGTTTGTGTCTGCCAGAAAGCATGCACAAAAACGGGATTACTCATAAAAGAAATGTATTCAAGGAAGGAGCAAGAATAAATGAGATTGCTTTCAGGCAAGACATCTATGGAAGAAGAGAGGGAGGGAAGGAAGAGGATTAGGTAAGACACATCTTGGACAATTCCTAGAAATTTTCAGTCAGGTATATAGAGAGCCCGTAAGTCCCAAAATTCCCCCTTGGAAGAGATCCTAATGAATTCAGGTTTGGATTTCAGAGGTGCATCAGCAAGGCCAACAGGTGAATACACAGCTGTCTGCAATATATGTGAATGGCACATTTTCATGACTTCAACATCAATTTCTAAAGAATGACAAGAAACATAATTTTGTGGTGTAACAAAAGTGGATTTGAATACTTGCCCTTTAACTTTGGACAAGTTTTTGAACTTTACTCATTTCTTTTTCAGCTGTAAAAGGTGGAGATAATAGTACCTATTTCATAATGCCATGCCAAGTATAAAATATGATGGTTATATAAAGCCCTGAGCAGAGCCCTTGCTATGTAAATGTTAGTTCCTCTAAGTGTAGGGATGCAACAGACCTTGCATTGTCTGGCCAAATGTCTATTTCCTACTTCTTGTTGTAGAATGTACAAAATTCAGTCAGTCATTAAAAAAAGTAGAAAGCCTACTTCTCGTAATATGTATGAAAAATATGAGTATATATATGGACTTACTTAAAATTGATTATAGTAGGATGTTAAATATTACAGATGGGAATTACCAAAGGAATGCAGACAATGTTAGTTAATCAGTTTAGTATCTATAATTCAAGTTAATTTTTTACTATTGTTAAATTATAATAACTTTTATGACAAGAAATGGGGTAAACTATATTTTTGGAGTTTTTTAATAGCTACTACCTCTTGAAAATTACAACTCATCCCTCCTAACCCTCAATTGAAACTAGACTTGTAGATAAATAATTCAGTCTGTTTAATGGTTAATTTCAGAAATTGCAGAGTTTCACACTTCTTACTGTGAATTTAATATTAGTATAGTTTTACTTGTTATTATCTATGGTCTAGTTTTTAGGAGACTATGAATGAGAATTCCAATATTTACTTTAAAATGTTTTTTCTATGTTAGGTTAACCCTCTGAAGACTATTCAGATTTGAAATTTTTATGTTTTTAATAATTATACTATAGAAATCAATTCCTCCATATACTGAGAAAAAATTAAAAGCCAAGAAGGTAAGCATAATGCATAATATATCACTTTAATAATAATGATATAATTGAAAATATGATAAGAATTCACCTGAAACAATGACTATACCCAATGATATTTGATAACGAGGGATTATTATGCCAAAATCTGAGTCTAATGATAGGCTTCCATTTAAATAATGTTGTATGAAAAAAATGTGAATAGAATTGACAAAGATGCTATTTTTCTAAGTGAAAGTTCATCAAGACTGATAAAAATCAGATGGAGGGGAAGTCAAATACATGGTGATGAAAACAGAACTGACAGTGGTGGTAAACACATAATACAACACATAGACGATGCACTGTAGAATTATACACCTGGGACCTATGTAATTCTTGTTAACCAATGTCACTCCAATAAGTCTAACAATAAAAAAAATAATAAAAGTCTCAAAAACAAAACAAAACAAAAAAACAAAAATAACTTTTGGTGTAAAAACAAAGTTATTTATATTATTCTATTTATAAGCTAGCTCTCTTTGAGGCTCATTTGGAAAAGCTGAAGTTGAATAAATTATAGTTAAAATGTTAATCTCTCCTCATCCCGCATTTCCTCTTTCTATGTGCTCTATGACTAGCAGCATCATCTTGGGGAGCAGATCGAGGTGGATGAAGAGAACTTGGATTGTATGACACATCTGTCATTGTCCCTCTCATCTTTGGAACTCTCAAATGCTATAGTGGTTTGTAGTGTAGTGTTGAACTTGTTGCTTCTCCTTTCTTTCTTGTCTCTTTTATGTCACCCACACATGCCGCCATGTGCTCACCTGCATGTGTGCAAAGAGAAAGGGACAGAGTGATTATCTGAATAAACTAGCTTAAAACACTACACTAAAACATCCAATTTTAGTTGGAAAATGGAAAAATAACAAGTTAAAAAAGGAAAAATACACATCTAATATATTACGTAAGTTTTCCTTCAGAATTTAAAATTGCATTGATATGTTCAATGCAAAACAAACCCAAATTAAAAGATCAATTCTCCAAGTCCTAAGTATTATAATCAGGTGTTTCACAATATGATGAATCAGTTTCAACTAATATTATAATTGTTACTAAACATCTCACCTTAAAATTCTTTCCTCTCTGCCTTAAAATCCACCTATTTTATGACCTCCGCTATTCTTCTGTCCCAAAAGAGGAACCTTTATCACATTTCTCACCAAATCTGGTCTTTTGCTTTTTTGGTGCCTCCTCACTGGTGTAAACTGTTGTAGTAAAAATGGTCATAGGATGCTGAGGCATTGATGTCCTCAATTTCAGGGTAGCATGGTGCCAAAGCCTTTAGGCTAGTGCTATCTAGGTGTGATAAGCTTTGTACATTTGTTCCAATATGTTGCACACATTCTCACAAGCTCTGTGTGAGAGAGATGTTTGAAGACACTGTTTTAGACTTGCCTTACACTTCTTTCCTCTTTGCCTCCTCCAGAACTAGGCCCCAGGAATTTCCACTTTCATTGTCTGCACTGTGTCCTCTCCCTCCAGTCACAGCACAATCAGGATTTGTGCTAGTCTAGAGTTCCATTACTAAAACGCACACATACAGATGTTGCTATTTGTTTTTAAATTCATAAATGACTAATGACAATAAAAAGAAAACCTCCATATTCAATTAAAATGGGAGATACCTGTTAACTTAATCCACTTAATACTTGAGGAAGGATGACCATAAGTAGAAAAGAAGACCAGCAGAGGGTGAGAGAGATGCCTGAGGCTGGAAATCCCAGACAAAATTTCCTGAGCAAAGATCTCCACTTAGTTTTTCGTAGCAGGTGTCATATTCCAAAAATAAATAAATAAAAACTGAAACAAACCACATTTGTTGTTCACATTAATAGAAATTTGGTGCACAAACTGATTGTAGATCTTCTGGAACTAATTTTGGCAAGGAAGATTGAAGAAGAAATGATAAAACATACTATTTTTTGTAGGAAGCAGTGTGTTGTTGAGGCAGAGCATAGGAAAAAGGCCCCACATAGGTAGCAGCTACGCTAATACTGGTCTTTGTGGTCTGGATACCTCATTCACTCACAGAAGTCTCTCATAAAGACTTTCAGAGAGAATTTCTGAGACCTTGAAAATTAAAAGCCTTGAAAACCCTGCTCCTTTCCTCATGGGAACTTCCCACTTCTGGTTCAGAAAGAACTTTCCTATTCAGAACTCTTCTACTCTGAATACAATGAACCAAAATATTTAAAAAATAAAAAATGGAAAAGAGAAAATGAATAAAAAAACTGAAGATAAATAACTTAGAAAGATGTTGCAAGAGGACAACAAAATTTTGCCCAAATGTATTTATAAATTCAAATACTTGATGAAGTAAATCTGCTATAAAAGGAATTCAAAGCAGAGATTAATTACAACATGTCAAATATTTTCTAGAAGAGAACTGCTACCTCTTCTATGATCAGGAAGCCACTGACTCCTGAACCACACTGCTACTCATAATTAAGAAAGCAGTCCAAGGAAAAGGTGACCCTGAGTAGAGCTACTGCACCCAGGTCCAGACCCAGTACTGCACTGTGGGCCCCACTAGCAGAACGGATACCTCATGTCCTTCTTCATGACACACATGGTGCTGGTCACTGGACATCGAGCTGCTACAGGAAATCCATATACCACTACCACACTTGCTAACAGAAACAGCGGAAGTACAACTTCCATCTTACCTCCGCCTCCCAAAGTTCATGACAGTATATCTGGTTCATCAAATCTGAATCACATCTGAACTCTAGCTACAAAGAATTCTACAGAATGGAGCCTTTAGCTTTTCAGTCACTGCAATACAGGGAAGTAGTTAGACGATCGTAGGTAGGACCAACCTGCCACATCCAGCAAAAAAACTTAAAAGGAATACTAACTCAAATCATTCAATCAATAGATACCTATCACAGTACTTTTGCATATCATGGGCCACAAAGAAAATAATATTTATATACAAAATGCAGCATATAGATGGGCCCCCACTTTCCACCCTGTCACCTATGACACATTTGTAAGCCACCGTGTAATATGCTGTGGAATAACTGTTCAGCAGCTCTGTTCTAAACAGTAAGTGTGAAGTGCTCTTTGTGAATTTTGTCAAAATTATAAATCAAAATACCTGAGCTATTTATTTTACATATGTATTTTCACATTTATAAAATGTATTTATACAGATATTCATTGAAGCATTATTTGCAATAACAAATGCTTGGAATGTATTTTTATTTATATAAGGAATCAATAAAATACATTATAGTAAATTCATAACATAGATGAAAATATGCAGCTAATAAAGTTCTGTGTACTAATAAAGAATGGTCTCTGACATGCACATTAAGCAAAAACAGCAACATGATGGAACACCACTCAGCCACAAGAAAAGATGAAATACTGCTACCTGGGACAACATGGATGGACGCTGAGATCATCACGCCAGGAAAATAAACCAGACAGAAAAAAACCAAGAACCATAGGACCCCACTCATATGCAGGATACAAAACTGAAAGCAACAAAGAAACAAAAACTCATGGACACATACAGTCAATAGTTTTGTGGGTACCACAGCTTCCTGATCCTTAATTATATACTTTTTAAAGGAAACTGACTTTAAATATAAAAACATATTTAAAGGATGAGGGGAAAATACTATGTGGATACTAATCAATAGAAAGCTGGTATGGCTATATTAATACCAGACTACTTGGACTCCTGAAGAAGGAAGATTACTATTGATTATTAATAAAGGGGGCATTCCAAAATGATAAAGGGGTTTATTCTTTAAGAAGATATAACAATTCTAAATGTGCATGCAATTAATTACATAGTTCAAATATACAAATAAAAAAGATACTACAATAAAAGAAAACAAAAAAACAGCAAGAAGAAACGAATTTGTGTTAAAAAAAGACATGAGTGCATATATGTGTTTGTGTACATTTAGAGTCTTTGCTAGCAATCTTCTGTCTGCCTCTCTATAGCTGTTCCCAGCCTTCTCTGCACTGCTGTCTGTTTTGGGAGGTTGACTTGCATGAGCTACATCAGATAGCCTCCTGCCTTTTGGCTTCCTGTTGGCCTCCAAAAATAGAGAACACTGAGAAGAGATTGGAAGGAGAAATGAGAGGGAACCCAGGGTCTTTATTATCCCATCTGGCATACCTCCCTACCCCTGCCCCTTGTAGATCACAATGGATCGGTTGTGGGGATTTATGATAATTTATCTAGTGCTCAGATCTAAGCCAGTTCTTGGATAGAAAGCCTTCTGATAGGAGGCCCAACTGAGATAAAACTTTGTGTGTGGTCATTCTTCTCCCAGGCCTTCTCCGAGGGACCTTCACAATTTAGATTTTCTAGGAATCATTATTACTGGATTTAAATTGTTGCTACTGCCCAGAGAGTAGAAATGCCCCTGTAGTTTTTGGATCAAAATGGGGGGAGCTTATAAAAGTTTAGTAATAGATGGAATGTTGGCTTGTGTTCATCTCACAGAGAGTCCTTGTTGCCTTACAGCTGTTGACCTGCCTGTCCCCCCCTGCCCCCATGCATTCCACATGACATTCTAAGGCAAAAGCTAAATGTAGAGGCCATGTGGGCATGGAACATCTAGGAGACAGAACTGACCCTCTTTCACGGGTACTGTGC
Organism: Lyroderma lyra; assembly: GCA_004026885.1. Classification (NCBI taxonomy): domain Eukaryota; kingdom Metazoa; phylum Chordata; class Mammalia; order Chiroptera; family Megadermatidae; genus Lyroderma; species Lyroderma lyra. The sequence continues at coordinate 88,735 of PVJL010005334.1, forward strand.
CTCCTTCACTCGCATACCTCACATAACCCTGTGTGGCCCTGGAGGATGGCTGGTTAGTCAATGACAAGTAAGATTCGTCAAGGAAGAAACAACCTGAGACAGGCACAGTCACATAGGGGCCGTCAGGAGAGAGCCTGGGCTCCACAGAGGTGAGGCACAGCCCCTCACCCTCTCTGAGGTTAATCCCTTGCCCACTGGCTGCCTTGCTTCCCACATATAGCTCAGCCTGAGATCTGATTGGATGAGCTTAACCATTCCCTGCCTTAATGGATGTTTATATAATAAAAATGACTCCATTCCTTGGGGTTATGTATATGCATAAAGGCACAATACCTGCTGGAACACACTGGGGACTTTCAGGAACAGACTTAAAGCATGATAATCACAGACCTTAGAAAGAGGAAGGGTTTTATTGCCCCATACAAGCCTCGCTTCTGCTTTCTAGCCAATAAAAGCTATGTGTTGGCCAACTTGGGCTCAGTCCATGGGCTGGAGCCCATTGGCCCCGATTATAATATATTTTCAGCTACTGTCTTTCATCACTTTGTGTCACCCTTCCTGTTCACCCACTGCCTGTGTTGTGTTAGATGTGACAAGTCCTGTAGGAGTGTGAACTCATCCTGTGGTTACTCCCCCAGTCCTTGTATATGTAGTGGAAATAGACGTATTTAGCAACAAAACAACTTACCAGACAGTAAAACAAAGGAAATTCCACATTCCTAAGGGAACTACAAAGTTTTTGTAACCACCGACAAATTGAGAGGTACAGGAGTAGTTACTCCTATTATATCTCCATTTAATTTGCCTTTTTAGATAATACAAAGCCAGATAGATTATGGAGAAATAGTCTATATTGCTGCCAACCTTATCAGGTGATGTTGCAATCACATCTATAGTTACAGATGCTGTATCTTTACTGCAGAAATAAATATAGTCCCTGACAGCTATTTAGTTGCATATTTTCAACTATGTTATGAATTTACTATAATTTATTTTATTGATTCCTCTGTCTTCACATGAGAAAGATAAAAGTAAGGCTTTTATCAACTCCTTTGCTTTTTGTCATAATATAGCCTAAGATTGTGCTAGCCAGTTTGTCAGCCACTAGCTACCTGTGGCTATTAAACACTAGCAATATGGCTGGCACAAATAGATATGTATTTTGGAACAAATTATATACTAGGCTCTTAAGACTTAGTATAGAAGATTAATATGTTATTAATATATGAAGTAATATATGTTAAAAGGATAATATCTTCGTGCATTGAGCTAAATAAAATATATTATTAAAGTAATTTTCTGTTTTCTTTTTTTAACTTCATTTTAATTTTCCTCCCAATTTTTCTGCTACTACTTACTTTTCAGAGTCCTCAGATAATTTATGTATTCAGTCCAAAGTTTTATTTATAATCAGTGGAAGAGATAAATGTAGTGTACTGAATCCATCTTAATTCAAACCAGAAACCTTCCTTGCTTTTTTTTCTGCTTCTTGGTTTTATTATTTTAAAAAGTTTTTTTACTTCTTTATTTGACAGCCCCTCTCTTTTTTATTACTCTAATCCCCATCACCCTCTGGTAACTAGTGAACTGTTGTCTGTTTCTTTTAATTCTTAAAAGTGAGTACTAGAAAATTCAAAGTGACAAATGTGGTTTGCATTTACTGTTCACATTAGTGGACAGTGTTTGTTTATAGCAGTGGTTACCAACCTTTTCTCACTTGTGTGCCCCTTTTAAACCCATTTCTAGAAATTTTACCCATTTTCAACAGCTGTTTTTAAATAGACACTTTTATTCAGTGCCTATCTTAATGTAAAATAGTGGAAATGAGGTAATAAGTTAGGAAACATAAATTGTTACACTAAAAGTACAAACCATAGATTTAATTTTATAATATTCATAATGCAGTTAAATATTGATAATGATGATCAAGTATTTAAACATTAAATTTAAAAAACTACTTAAAAAAGAATCGCATTTAAAGACTGCATTTCCTTGTACTCAGTCAGTAACTAAACTGATCAGTCTGGCTGCAGACATGTTCATATGTTTGGGAAAGTTCTAGAAATGTCACACATGGACTGTTCTGAAACTGTGTGTAATGTTTGGTAGAAGAGCGGTTTGGGGGAAGGCTTCACAGCCACACCCTCACCAATCATCATTTACTAATGTGATCTAATTTTGAAGTGTCTCCATTAACGGTGATTCAAACTTAACATTCATTGTTCCATAACTAATATTTTGCATTTTTTTACTTTACTCTTTTTTTTTTTTTGCCATTACTGATTATGTTTTGTGTACCTTTGAATGGCAGGCACAGCATGTATCCCAGGGATATGCATAGCACAGCTTGGAAATCAATGGTTCGGAGGAAACTGGATTGTATTGGTAATCAAGAGAACATCATTACTTAGAGATCATTAAACTAGTGAAATTAAAATAATAGGACCCAGTATGAAGGAAGTAGGACATACCCTAGGCGCCTTAGTTAGTTTTATGTATGCTAAGGAGTAAATGATTCAGGGACCTCTACGCCAGTGAAGATTCTAGGGCTGCAAGACTCTTTGGCATGCTGCAGTATCTCATCTAAAGTAAGAGATACATTGCTGCATCTTCCATTGACAACCATACGTTATAAAATACAATGTTTGGGGGTCCTCTTCGAAGTTTAGAGACAACATATTTTATACTTGGACATGATGCTTTGACATATTTACCTGGTAACTCATAAGACAGATAATCTTGAGTGGACACCAGTGTAAAATCAACCATCAAAGCAACAATTAAATTAAAAAACGCTCAGAAGCAAGTCCTAGTTCCCCACCTCATTGACCTTATGTCCCAACAGACCCAGTGATTTTAGAGGGTCTGTTGAAAGTCCCAGAAGGAGATTCATAGTACAAGTCCCTTGGGCTTTGAAGTAAAATCTCTCTCTCCCTTTACTGAGAATTATTTTTCTTTCGAGAAGCATGTCATAGATTACTACTCTCCCTGGTAGTGAATTCAGGACATATCAAGAAACTTACTATCATGAACTGGGTATTATACAATCTACCTATTTATAAAAGTAGACATATTCCAAACATTTCATTATAAAATTGTGCAAGTAAATAATACTGGCAAGTAACTCAGAATCCCAGGATACATTTTACAAATGATTTGCCATCTCCCTCTCATTCCAATTCTATGGCCTCATGGGAATTCTATATGAATAATTAACAAAAGAAGAAAAGTGTAGACCTGGTTTATTTGTGTATCTGCATCAACTAGAAGTATATGGCTGCTTCATTTTTGCCCCACTCTGGGGTGGCCCCAAAGGCAGTAACGAAGGAATGTTTTCTCAGTGGCTATAACTTCAGGTAGAAAATTGTGAAATGAGAGATGGCTTCAAGTGCAAATCTATACTGATTCATGAGCAATTTTTAATGCATTGGCAGGATGAACATGGACTTAAGAGAGACAAGACTGGATAGTTGTGGACAAGGTAGTCTGAAGGAGAGGTACATAAATAGAACTTTTGGAATTTTTCTACAATGTAAAAATATTCATATCTTAGGTAAGTTTGCACCTCAACATCTTTCTCTAACACTCCTCTGTTCAATAGGTCCATGTACAAAGGAAGCATGGTGGCAGTAATAGTGGTCTTTCCCTTTAAAATATTTGCTAATCTACAGACTCATTCCTTTAATGCCAGCAACTTCCTAAACAAAAACAAGTTTTTATTCACCCACATGAAATACTAGGTTTTGGAAACAACAGGGCAAGAACCCAAAGCCACAATAGTAGTTTTCAAAGGCACCAGTTGTAATGTTCCCTGATATTACCTTGTCAAACTCTTAGACTGATCTGCTTTTGAAAATATTTAACACAGTTTGAAATGTACACAAAACCGTAATTCTTATCCTCTTGGTGTTTGGTGAATGTATGTAGTATTTTACCACAAAATAAAAGTCAGATGCTTGCAATAAACTATTTTGTCTTGTGCAGAGCAGCAAGCTAAAGTGAAGTTACCAAGCTTGATGTGGCCACTTGAGCTATATCGTTTGATCATCTAAGAACACTCTTCCCACAGGGTTGCAGGGCCTAAGTCTACTTGCCTCCCACGGAAAGGGTCATGTTCAGGGCACGTGTCTCAGGCTCATTACCCAGCTTTACACTGAACACAAGTGTGAGATTGGGAAAGTCATTTTACTCCATTAAACATCACATTCTTACCTGGAGTGAAAACACCTGCATTGTAGCCTTGCGTATGATCGCTTTAGGGAAACTGTAAATAATTCAGTATGACTATATCATGAGGTAGGTTTAGAAGAGTGGCGAGTAAAGAAGCTGGAACAGGATGCAGAGTTCAGCGGACCAAAGGTAAGAACCTAGGGCTGTATTCTGGAGGATCTGCATTAGTCAGAAGTTCATGATAAACTGGATATTTTTGTTTTCATACCTAATTCTCCATTAAGCTTTTGATTTCTTTATTATGTCCCCAAGCAAACATGTCTTCTAGTATCCTTAAGGAAAGTCACGCCCTTTACTTAACAAGGTCTGTTTCAATTAGAGTATGTCACCTTGTGTGAAGGTACCATTTTTATAACATCACAACTGTAAAAATAAACTATGAGGAAGAAAAACTTAAACAAATGTAGTCAAATATAAAAATGGTAACACTGGGATGAATAATGCATAAAACACATGATCAAATTCATCACCTACATCATCACAAGAAGTCTAAAATTTACATTTTGCAATCTAGACCTGTGGTGTGCAATATAATAGGTACTAGTGACAACTGTTTGAAATGTTGCTAGTCCAGATTGAAATGTGCTCTAAGTGTAAAATACACCACAGATTCTAAACAGTTAGTACAGAAAAAGTAAGGGTCTCTCTTTAACATTTTTATATTGATTACAAGCTGACTGATAATATTTTAGAATAGTGTTATATAAAATGTATTGTTACAATTAATTTCACTTTAAAACAATGTTTTTCCTGAGGTTACAAAAAAAATGAAACTGCATATGTGTCATGTTTTATTTTGATCAAAAATCATTCTTCTAGATATTTCTATAGCAATATTAGAGACAGAAGAAGTATCTCAGCACCATTATTTATTTTTTTAGGTACTTTTTTGAAGACTGATTAAAGCTACTTGAAGATAGAGGTTATGTTTATCTTTATAATTTCTGGAGCAAGTACAGTATATATAGGAGGTCCTGAATGTAAGTATCTTTTTGTGTTGTGTTTTAAAAAAATAGAAAGTTGGGAAATTACCGTGGAGACTAGTGATGTTCTTTCAAAGCTTGCGCTCTAAGCTGACCTTTGTAATTTGCTGTCTTTGTGAACCAGTGTTGGTCTCAAAAGCTTCTCTCCAGAGAGCACAGGTATGTGAAATAGCAGTGCAAATAGGTGGGAATAATGGGGCTGTAAAGAAAGTGGGTCTGCATATCAGAGATGACACAAATGGAGAAAGCTGTCATTGCCATCAAGTAAAACATTAAACCATTTGCATTGACTTATTTCTTGTGTTTGTGTTTTGCCTTTTCTTATATATTCCTTGAGAATAAGAACGATACCTGAGCCTAGCATTATGTCCCCTACCAGCAGGAATCTGACAGATACTTTTCAATAATAAAACTCTTGGCGTGATTTGACTTGCTCTTTTACAGTTATATTAATGACATGTACTACCACACAAAGATCTAATTTTTTAAGAAATATTTTAAAAATACTTAAATGTTCAAAAAAAAAAGAAATATTTTAACTGCTAAATCTCAACATTAAAAATTCTATGTAATGGAAGAATATACCTCTTGTAATTTTTATTAGATCTATGAAATTATTTCATACTGTAAGAGAGCAGAAGGTGGTTGTCTATGTAAAGCGAGTTTCAGAGTCATCCTATTTCAACCCATTTTCACTTTTGTAAGCATGTAAGAGAGGATTAGCATAATTCCAAATTGGCTGTTATATGTTCTGGGTTTACTACCCAAAAGGTAAGAAACTAAGACTCTGAAATGCCTTTAGACAAAAATATCTGCCACTTTGGTTAACATGCTAAAAATGAAATGAATAGTTTAAGTGTCTGAAATGCTGAAGATAATCCTCTGATTACATCAAAATCTCTGTGCAAGTACCCAAATTGTAAGCAGATTATATCCTGATCCATTTGTCCTGGCAATAAAGAAAAGGAGCAAGAAAAAAATCCCTCCTTGGAAGTTTACAAGCTTGTGCCTAAGAATACCTTGTTTTTCTTTGTAAGAGTAAGAAAACCTCTTTATCATTAGTTAAGTGTTGAAACTGGATAATGAAGCCAACAGCAAACATTAATCTGCAGGCCCACCTGCCGATTCCACCTTCAAAAGATGTTAGGTCAGTTGGTAAAACTGAAAGTAATTTTAAAGAATGCGGTACTGGCTGGTAGGTCTCCAATGCAGGCCCTGACTTAGGGCTAGAACTTTGTAATGAACTGCTGGCATAGGACCCTCAGTGAACACTGGTGATGATTCAAAGCCATGTTAAAAAGAGCTACTGGAATAATAATGATAATTCAACCCGAAGGTTCGCACAGCTGGTGTGTGAATTTGGCATTGCTGGTCCCTTGAGCTGTTAAGTTCGTCAGAGTTTCTCATAGCAAACACTGAAGGAGGGTCTCTCTACATTATCTTTAAGCTCTGAAAAGCTTAAAGATAATCACATTCTTTGGGTTTTGTACCTGCCCCACAGCAGCTGTTGGCTAATTGTCTGGAAAGCCCTTTGCAATAAATAAACTCAGAGTAAAAATTTCAACAAACAGCCTTCAATGTGATGAAACGTCAGGAACATTCAATATCAAACTCATAATACTAGTCATAAAATAATGTGGATTTCTGCATTATGTATTTAGGTACAGGAGCATTCCTTCATACCCAGAAGTTTTTTGTTGTTTTTTTCTCCTCACCTAAGTTACACAAGGGGCTCTTGTCCTCAAAGTGGGGTTATTAATATTGTAATTGCCAATATTAATCTAGATGGGGTCTGGAGATGTGCAGGCATTTGTCCAACTCTGCCTGACTGGGAAGATGGAGATGACATTTGCATGGGATTTCCCAGCTCCCAATCTAGTGTGTATCTCACATTGCAACAGTGGAAATGAAATAAGAACACTTTAGCTTAGAGTTAATATCAATGTGTCCAGAAAGAAGACACTATTAAACCATGAATGCCCAGAAGCCCATTGCGACCTGACCAAATATTGACTTGCAGCCTCTCTGGGGACCATATCTTAATGGTTGGTATTGCTCCAGTGGCATTCTAGAATGGAGGATAGGTTCAGTGTTGCTTCAGCTACAGCATTTCATTGCCTCCAAAATAGAATATGCCCATCTGGGAGCACCTGATGTTATGAAGAGCAAAAGAACAAAGCATAGAGTAATAATAGAGCCAGAGGGTTCTTCCAGAGGCAGTCCAATGCTCCAAGGCTTACCGTCTGCACACTTATAAAGCAACGTATACATTAGCCATTTGTCAGACTACTACATTATCTTTACCAGCACTGTTTATTTTTTCAGCACAAAATTGTATAATTGAAATAATATTGCTTGTTTTTGTACCACAGCTCTTGATTCATAACTTGAATACTGGCTAGACCTTTACCTTAAGGAAGTGTCCACCCTCTTCTCTCACAGAGTATGGATAGCGACGATGGAAGTGTGACGGAGTGATGGTGAAAGTGAAACTGAGATTTTTGGCCACAAGCTCCACAATTCTCGTTCACGTGGCTACTGCAGAGGGAGCACAGACTTTGGGATCCAAAGCCTGGATTCGAGATCTGCACTCACTGGCTCTGGGAAAGACACAATATCTCCCAGAACATCGGTTTTCATATCCATAAATTAGAGTTATAATAATGACGATTTTACAGGATTGCTGTAGGATTATGTGGGCCATGAGTTGTAAAACATGTTGCATAAACTAGTAAACATCTTCAAATACCTGCTACCACTAATTTCTACTGTCTCAAATCCGGGAATTATAAAACAAACAAGAGGTATGGAAAGGCTAGTTTCTAGTAAGATCCAAATTTGAACAAGAGTACATACATGGTGGACTCATTACCTCTTTATACAGACTTGCAAATTTGATTGTTAAGGAAATTCTCAATTTTCTGGTACAGGATACCATGAAAAAATTTATTTTCAACACTTTGATTCTTTTCAACAGAAGAGTTTGGAGCACTTACAGAGTTAAATGGTTCAGTCACCAGAAACTGAGGCAGATAGTTTTTGCCTAAATTTAATAGGCATTTTGATATTATAGGCAAAGCCAAAATTTATCTTTGGTTTCCAATATCAAAATTCATAGTTCTATTTCATATGTTTGTTTTCATTCTATAAATCATTGAAAATGAAACCTATGTGTTCTTTGAAATTTTTTTCAATCACATACTTGATTAAAGGCTATTTAACTACATGTGAAGTGGTTTATTAATCTGTCTTCATTTCGGTATGTACAATTCAGGATCTGGGACCCTGGAGCTGCTCAGAAAAGTAACTCAACTCACATTCCAATGACAACTACACAATGAACCTTGTGTTTGGCTTTTTTCACTTGGCATATTTTCAAGATTCATTCACATTGGAGCTACTTTAACTATAGCCACAGTACTGTATCAGTACTTCATTTCCATTGTATGAATAGACTACATCTTACTTACCCATTAATCAGTTGACTGTTATTTGGGTTGTTTCCACTTTGGGTTATTATAAATAGTCCTGCTTTGAATTACTTGTGTAAAAATGTTTGTGTATTTTCAATTCTCTTCTGTATATACCTAGGGGTAGACTTGCCAGGTCAAAGAATAACTATATCTATTTTTCTGAGGAATGACCAAATTGTTTTTCACAATAGATGCACGATTTTACATTCTCTGCAAGTGTTCAAGGGTTCTAATTTCCCCACATCCTCACCACACTTATTACCTGCCTTCCTTAACCCATCCTAGTGAGTGTGAAATCATATCCCATTGTAGTTTTGAGTTACATTAAAGGTTAATGATGTTGAACATCTTTTTATATGTATTGCCCATTTGTATATCTTCTTCAGAGAAATGTCTATTCAGCTTCTTTGCGTATTTTTAGTTGAATTATTTGGGTTTTTAATTGACTTATGAGTTCTTTATGTATTCTAGATAGAAGTCTCTTCTCAGATAAAGGATTTACAAATATTTTCTCCTATTCTATAGCTCAGCATTTCACTTTCTGGATGGTTTCAATTATAGCATGGAAGTTTTTAATTTTGATGATATCATGTGCTTTCAGTGCCATATTTAACAAACAATTGCCAAATTCAAAGTCATGAAAAGTTACACCTTTTTTGTTTTCCTCCATAACGAGTTTTTATTGTTTTAGCTCTTACATTTAGGTCTTTGATTCATTTCAAGTGAATTTTTATAGACAGTATGAGGTAGAATAAAATCTTGCCATCTGTAGCAACATGGATAGATCTAAAGGGTATTATGCTGAGCGAAATAAGTCAGAGAGAGAAAGACAAATTCTATGTGTTTTCACTTATATGTGGAATCTGAAAAGTCAAGATAAACAAAACAAAAGAAAAAAACAGAAACGAACTCAAAGATACAGAGAACATTTTGATGGTAGTTGTATGGGAGGGGAATTGGGGCGATTCATGAAGGGGAGAAGAAATTAACAGGTACAAACTGGTAATTAAAAAATAATCATGGGGATATAAAATATAGTATAGGAATGTAGTTAATAAAAGAGTAATAACTACCCAATATATGGTGTAATATAGGTACAAGATTTATCGGGGTGATCACTTCACAAGTTATATAAATATCTAACCACTATTTGGTAAATGTGAAACTAATATAATATTGTATTTCAACTGTAATTTAAAACTTAAAAAATTATCGAAGAAAGAGAAATGTCTTGTAGTTTTCAGTGTACAAGTCTTTCATCTTTGTTAAATTTATTTCTAAGTATTTTATTCTGTTTGATGCTGTTTTATGCAATCTTTTTCGCAATTTCATTTTTGTATTGTTCATTGTTAATACATAAAAATGAACTTCATTACACGTGTTGATTTTCTATCTTGCAATTTTGCTGAATTTGATTATTAGCTTAAACAGTGTTTTGTATGTATTCTTTGGGATTTTTACATAAAGGTCATATCACCTGCAAATAAAGAAAGTTTTATTTCTTCCTTTTGAATTTGGATGCCTTTTATTTCTTTTCTTGTCTAACTGGTCTGGCTAGGACCTCTAGTATAATGCTAAGTAACAATGAACCAAGTAGGTATCTTGTCTCATTCCTGGTTTTAGTGTGAAAACTTTCAATCATCCACCATTATGTTGTATTTTCATAAATGCCCTTTATCATGTTGAGACAATTTCCTTCTATTCCTAGTTTTCTGAGTATTTTTTCCCATGAAAACTTATAGAGTTTTGTTAAATGCTTTTTCTGCACTGGTTTAACTAATCATTTTTAATAATGTGGTATATTACATGGATTTTCTTATGTTGAACCACCCCTGCATTCCTGGGAAAAATTCCTGTTGGTCATGGTATATAATCATTTCATTATGATGTTTGATTAGGTTTATAGTAGAATTTTCTAGAGGATTTTTACATCTGTACTTATGGGACATATTGATTTATAGTTTTCTTTTCTGTGGTACCTTTCTCTGGCTTTGATATGAGGATAATAGTGGTCTTGCAGAATGAATTAGGAAATGTTCTCTCCTTTCTTTTTTGTGGGGAAGAATATGAGAAGGATCAATGTCAGTTCTTCATTAAATTGTTGATAGAATTAACAGTAAAGCCATCTGGACTTGTACTTTTTTTGTTGTTGTTAAGAGATTTTTTGATTACTGAGTTAATCTCTTTAATTTTTAGTGATTTGCTCAGTAGTTACTATGGGGATTGCAATCAACATTCTAATTTATAACAGTCTAATTTGAATTGATACTAACTTAGCTTCCATAGTATACAAAATCTCTGCTGTTATCCATCTCTGCCTTCCTATGTTGTTATTGTAACAAATTACATTTCTATACATTGTGCCCACCAAGGCAAGAAGAGAGTGTGGCAAGGTCAAGTGAAAATGCCAGAAAGCTTCCTTACTGTGTCTAAGTTATCTTTTTCTTGATTCATTATTTGCTTAGTTGCTGCAAATCTTTGACTATTTTCCAGTTATTGCAAACTTGATTCAGAGAGTTTTTGCTGGATTTTTTTGTTTCTGTGAAGAAATAGGCCCTTTGAACTTTCTAATCTGCCATTTTCCCTGATGTTATTCCTCTATAGTTCTTTAAATTGCATTTCTTATAATTTTATATATAGATTCATGTCTTATTCAAACACAGTTTTATTTTTTGCTTTCCAACCTGGATTCCATTAGTTTTCCTTGCCAAATTGTCCCAGCTAAACCTTCAGCACAATACTGACTAGAACTAGTGAGAGCAGACGTCTTTTCTCTCGTTCTTGACCTTAGGAGAGACCTTTTGGTCTCAATATTAGCCATGCTGCTTGCTATGGGTTTTTCAGCATCGTTATGAAACCATGGGCAATTGTCTAGCTTTTGTGGGTCTCATATTTCTCATTGTTTTATAAGTGAGCTTCAATTTTAAATATTCCATATTTGATTCTCAAATTCCCAATGCTGTCAGACCTTAGTTTGGATGGAAATAAGAGGGGGAACAAAAAATAAAACTGAAATTTATTTATAAAAAATTGTGTATTTATTTTGACATGTTTAAACTTCAGTCACCTTCAAGGTACTGCTCTTTTGATGTAATGCACCTATCAAGACATTTTTTTCTACTGCTCAAAACAGTTTTTCAACTTGTTGATTTTGATGCCTTTTAGAGCTTCTGTTGTTTTTTGCTCCACCTCTTTCACATCGACACAGAGTTTCTCTTTGAGAACTTTTATCATCCATGGAAACAAAAAAAGAAGGCACTTCGGGTAAGATTGGGTGAATAGGAAGGGTGTGGTATGAGGGTCATGCTGTTTTAGGTCAAAAACTGCAGGACACTCAGTGTGGTGTGGGGAGATGCACAGTCAGGGTGGAAGAACTAGTCAACCAGTGGACAAGTGTGTTGAAAGAGTCTCCAGAAAGTTTCCTGAAGTTAAATGCAGCCTCTCACAACAACACCAGGCTGGTAGGGGAAACCTGTACTAGGACGAGTGAGAGCAGGGGCCGGCTCTCCAGAAGATAATTCTGGGTTTATTTGTATGTCCCTTCTTACACCCTACTTAATTGTCTAATAGAATCACTTTACTCTTTCAAAGATTCTCAGTGCCAAAAGGAATAGCAAGTCAGAAAAAACAACTGACAATGATGACAAGTGGAAAACTAAGAACTTAAATGCAGTTGGTGATGCTGAAGTTACCACACTGTTTACAATACTGTATGTGTGTGCAACCAGAAATCTCAGATGGTATGAATAATTACAAGATAATTGTGCACATTTGATGGCTTACTATGGGCTAGGATTTTTGTCAGCACTTTGCATGCATCTTCTGTTGTCCTCACAAGGTCACTGTGAGAGAGACAATACTATTACCTTTTTTTTTTTTTAATCTATGAGGTAAAAAAAAAAATCCATGAGGTAACTGAGGTTGAGAGACTTAAAATAACTTTCAAAGGGTCTCACAGGCAGTCAGTGGTACAGGAAGAAAGGGAACCCAAGTCTCTCTTACAGCAAAGTGGGTAATCTCAGCTTGGTCACTCTTAGATTTACTCTTTTTATAGAAGTGCAAAGGAATACCAGAAAGTTGCTTCAGCAACACCCTGGAAAGGTTATCTTTGTGAGGAAATAAAGTTTTCCTTTTGTTGAAAATGATCCAGATTTCCCTTTTCAGGTTTTATTAGCCACACTTGTTCTACCAAAAAGGACCATTATTTTTTTGCTTTATTTTTGTTTAACCATGTCATTCTCTCCTGCCGGTCTATGGGACATTGCACATTCATCACTTGAGGTAGTTGACTGCTTGCGCACATGCACGCGCATACCACCACACCCTCACGCTTGGTTAGGGACTCTCATGGAGACATGAACTTAACATACACAGCAGGAAACATGTACAATCATATATTTTCAATTTACCGAGAATTAGATAATTCTCATGTATAGTCTTACAACCAATATGGGTCCTTTAATCTTCAGTAACATTGAACTTCAAAGTTGTGGACAAAGAACTTCATGTGTCATCAAATCATGTGGTAAAACATGACATAAGAGTTCTGGCTTGCTGTAGTTCAGTCTCTCACTGAAAATGGAAATAAACTGGGTCAAGAGGCCTCAGGAAACATGAAACTCAGTTGAGGTGTATGTCCATGAATAGCGTGTCTGCTTTATGATGACTATTGCACTCTCCATCACGGACAGCAGCCTTCCCTTCCATCTTTACTGGCAACCCGAGGTCAGGCGCTGACAGACGTAGCAGAAGTGTCACACTTCAGGGTCTTCAAGAGCCACTGGGAGAAAGAGGCTCAGCAAGAGGAAAGTGGGTGGGACTTCTTCAGATTCCCTGACTTTTGATTATATATTTTTTTTGAATTGTTGTCATTTTTCTTTTGTATGGACATTTGAACATACTACCTTAGGAAACTCATTTCTTCAAGCAATCAAATCATTTTTCTGCTATTGATAATTTTTTCAGCACATAGTTCACGTTTCTTGATGGCTATGACTTGGTAAAGGTGACCAGGTATCTTGTGTTCGGAGGGCAGTGCTGTTCTCAGACTTTGCTTCTTCCAACTCGCTCTCAGGATACCTGCCACAGACCCTTATTCTTCTTGGCTAAAAGCGTTATTCTTCCTCTCACCTTTCTATTTACATGTACTTTCCTAATAATTCTCTAATCCTCTTTGCTTACTTTCCCTTCTCACTTACTAATGACCAGTCATTAAAGTTCTTCCTCTTAGTTCAGGGCAATAGTAGCAGTTAGGAGCATAATCTTCACAGAGAGGTTTCCTTAGCTCTAACCCTAGCTTGAATGCACTAAACCACTCTGTTCAATGTCTTTTTTAAATGTATAAAGCAAAGATAAAAATAGTCCCAGCTTCCTAGGGGTTTTGTGAAAATATACTCTGTAAAACATTTAGGACATCATCCAGAACTTATCTGTGTTGTTTGTCGTGGTCACTGCACTTGGCTAAATCCATGCTGGGTATAAGAGACACAATCCTGAACACTAACTCAGAATAATTTAAATCTGGTAACTTGTTTTTCCTGCTTGAAAAATAAAGCTAATAATTACTATCTACATCAGGAGCTATTTTCAGTACTTGAACTTCACCAACTTACATTCCCTTTACCTTGTGAAAATGAATGAATTCTTCAAAATTGTTACAGTCTCTAGGAAATAGTTCATTGCTGCATTAATTGAAATAGAACTCCTCTGCCCTCAATGAGACCATAGTCTGACAAAACATAAATGTCTTCCTCTCTGATTCCTGGAATGATATTTGAAAATGACTTTGGGCTCTTTTGAGCATTTCCCAGTTCCAAAAGGACACTTTTCCTTGAACTAAATAGTTACTTTGCCCTGAGGGTCACTGGTACTTCTAAATTCAAAAAGGAATCTCTCTCTTAAAGATAATATGTTTCCTCTGAGAAAGATCCTTTGCACATTTGAGCATAAGGTCTTTTCTGGTATGTTATAACTGATATAATCAGATGACATCAAAAGCAACTAAGGAATGCATAGTGAATAACAGACTGACCAACTTATGCCAATTTATGTGTGGGGCATAAATGTTATTTTCTTACCATTTTCCTATCTTCATAGACACCTTCATCTTTCTCTCCGGAAGTTCGTTTGTTTATTCCAAGCATCCTGGCCCTCAGCCCGAGAATCACAGATGTAGATAAGTGCAAGGTATCTTCAAACTGTAGGAGATCAATTCAAAGGACAGGTACAAGACCCAGAGGGCACTTTCAGGACAGTGAGTCTCTAGACAGGAAAGTTTTGACAAGAACATTCCTGTGGCCAGTGTTCTTATGTGTGTGTGTGTTTGGTGGTGGTAGAGGGTGAAGGGTGGTGCTTAGCTTTGAATTTCTTCAGGCTCCTTGGCTGATTGAAATGATAACCAGCATAAGGGTGTTGACCCTAGGCTTCTTACCTTTAGAGACTTTATTAGGATCTCAGGTAGCTACAGTACTTATGGATGTGTTTCCAAGTCTCTGTTCTGTCCAACACATAAACCTGTTTGGTGGTTGCTGATGAAAGACATTACCGCAATTTCAACATGGGTTTTAGTTTGAAACCTGTTGTACTTCAGCATGTGAGCATGACAAAAGTGTTGCTTTCCAAGATGTCTGAGTAGATCCACTTAAAAATGCCTCTTGACAGGTTTAAACTGCAATCTCCCACTTCTGAACAGCAGTCTCCTCATGCTGAAATGACCCCTCCCATGTAACTCAGGTGCCCCTGGAAGGTAGTAGAGCTGCGCCATCAAATCAGCCCAGGTAGTGGCAGGAACACAGCTCTGCAGAGTTCTAGCCTACAGAAAGGGCAGGCTTGGCAGCCAAAGAGGAGGTCGTGCAAAATGGCTAACTCTTCCTTCTCAGTCATTATAAACACTTCAAAATAAGAAAATTTTGACTAGTCCTAGCATTGTTGTCAGGGTAAATTTGACAGAAATAAAATTAATTTTATTGAGTCTTCCTTTGTGCCAGGGACTCTCCTAAGTGCTTTGCACATATTAAATAACCTGTAAAACAATTACATAATTCAAGCACTATTAATATCCCCTTTTTATAATGAAAAAACACAGATACAATTAAGTTAATAGCTTGTTCTTGGTCATTAAATATGGCTACAATGCTAAGTAACCCAAAGTTACGAGTATTAAATCTAACCCTAACCACAACACTAACACCAAACCCAAATCTTAGCCTAAATCTAAACACAACCCTAATCTAAGTCCATTGTCTCTAGAAACCCCACTCTTAATTTCTGGGCTATAATGAACTATTGTATGTTCATCTATATTATTTGGGGACTAATGAATCAGTACAAATAAAATAAAATGCATAGGAAATATTATCTGGTAAAAAAATAAGATAATTTTATTAAATTGATTGATGAATTCAATAAACAACCAAATATTATGGCATTGGAATAGCAAATTAAAGAAGATATTTAAAAGTGTATTTGCCATTTATGCTGACATTTCATATGGTTTTCCAGGAGAAAAATGTTCCATTAGGACTAGAGGATAAAGTATATGTGAGGGTAACAGAATGGGATTTTAATTTTTGAAGTTGCATTGGCATTAAAAAAAAAAAAAAAAAAATATATATATATATATATATATATATATATATATTAAGACTATCTTGACTCAAAGATGCTAGTAAATAGCAACCGTATTTTATCATCTAAATAAAGTACTATCAAAATATTAAATTACTTATATATAAAAACAACCCAGTTACAAAGAACACAATATCAGTTCTGCTGCACCCTAAAGATTGCAAGGTACAAAAGAGAATGAAAAACATCAACACTCGTATGTATTTGCTGTGAACTGAAAACTCATTTAGAAAAGGATAGACTCTTCTCTTTTGTAAGCCAAACACCAGCCTTAGGGTCAATGATAATTAAAGTTCACATTAAATCTTATATTCAAAGACAGTGACAATGAAAATCAACTTCTGGATCCACAAATTGGCTAGGTAAACAAGATAAAGAGATAGCAGGAAAATGCATTCCTATGATACTGTCCATTCCTAGGATTTTGTTCCAAAAATATTTGGAATAAGTCCTTATGCATCACATAGGTGTTTAATTACCTACTTTTTGATTCAATGAAGGAACTAAGTCATCATAGCTGATCTATATATTTAAATAGATCAAGAGAGAGACTTTAAGATATTGGTGAACATATTTTACAATTTAGCTCAGCTGCCTTTCCAAAGAGCCTATGGGGAGAATAATATACTTTTCTTGTGTTTGGATTTTTTTCTTAAATGACAGAGACATAAATTGCTTCAACTCATTAAAGAGCCTAAACAGGTTAAAAATCACTTTTTGATTAAAGGTTTCTCTCCAAAATAAGATTTGTTTAGAAATAGTGAGTGGACTATAAATTTGGTAACTGTAGCCATCTATATAAATTGACCAGATAATTTAAGTTCATAGAATTTTCAATAGGAAGGGGAAAAAGGAATGTAACACAGCAAGTTGTAGCCCTTTCCAGCATTTGTTTCCTTATAGGGTCACTACTGAATATGTCTATCTAAAGTTATTTCAGAGCTAACCAATTCAATCACCATCGCTTTGTGTGGTTTTTTGTTGTTGCTGTTTGTTTGTTTTTTCACATGGCCTGAATAATAAACTTTACTGTATGCCTAAAGTTGAGCTGGTTGCTTCATAGAAATATGTGACAATATACAACAGATCATGCCACTCTCTCACTTAAATCCTTTTATTGGATTCCTTTGTTCTCAGAATAAATGTCTACCGTAAATGCTTTCCTGACAAATTGTGCTACATCATCTTCTATCTATTTCCTTCTCTATCACTAAGCTTCAGTCAATAGTGGGTTGTTGTTTTTTTCACCTAGAATGTGTGGTTCTTTATCTTTTTGCTTGTCACTATTTATAATCATATCTATGTATATATTTTATTGTTGTTGTTGTTCAGTGCCTTTTCTTTGACTTCATCAGGGAGATGAACAACTTAGGGTATGTGCTTGTTAAATGAATAACTTGACTTCAAGGACACTTAAAATGAATGCAGAAGGAAGACAAAACAATAAACATAAACCAGGGAATTACATAAAAGGAGGAATATTGTCAGTTGTGCAGCATTCTCTGTATTGTAAACTTTATGTCAGTTAAGGAAAATGAGTGATCTAAAGTGAAGTTTTTGGAAAAGGTCTTGGGAAGAATTAAACCCGAACAGAAAGAAAAAAATTGGTGGGAAGAGGTGGCTTCTATAGGTAAATGACATGGACAATGGCTCAAGGTAGGGATAAGAATTGCTTGTTAGGGCACCATACCTTGAATGCAGTCCTTAAAGGAGAAGTTAATAAGGTTCTGGGAATTGCATACATCTTGTGCCCCATTATAACTGTGCTGTGGTCCACATATTAAGCAAATATGAGGGCTCAGAAGATTTAATATACTCATGCTACCTTTTCTTTTTGAGTGCCTCACATTTTGTGAGTTCTCTCAAAGTTCAAGTTGTTGCTCATTATTCTGGAATAGAGAAGAAACAAATTCTTACACTGCATTCAGAGGGTTTTTAATAAATATGACCATTGTAAAAGATTGTCATCCTGGCTGCTCCTAAACTGAAGTGCCTCATAATGTGTGATCATGAAGCAATGTAGTGTCCATTTTCTCTATGGGTTATAATTTTAGAGAGACAAATTCTATCCCTGTCTTTTCCCCTTAATATACATTTTCTCCCCTCAGCCTAAACGGTTCTGAGTTATCACAGAGTGTTTCTCTGGGTTATTTCAATGTGTGTCATGCCAACTTGAGAATCACTAAAATAGTTATTCTGAAATGCAGTTGTTTGTTAATTACCCCCACCTCCAAAAACACTTACGATTTTTAAAAGAATTAAACTTTAATACATATCAATATGATAATGCAACATAGAAGCTCTTAAATACAGATAAACACTAAAAATCACTCACATCTGAAAAGTAATACATAAAAATATATCCTCTACTCTCAAAAAAGTAATGGCACAGGAACATTTATTATTCTTTGCTCCTCAAATTTATCTTTTAGTTGTTGAGAGCAGATGAAATCTTTTATCACTATATTTAGACGTCAACCAGGCAGGTCGGTGCCATGGCAACTGCAGCACAAAGAAATGTTAGCAAGAGAGGTTCATGCATGCTCTGAGGAGATACTTAGTGCCACTTGAATGAGATTAAAGGTATTGCCTGGTCAAGGCTACATGCCTGGCTGTTCTTGCACCTTTGCAGCAGGGGAAGGCAGCCCATCTGAGCACCATCACCACCCTGGATTGCTGAAGATATGGCTGAAGGATGGATGCGAATGAGTGCATAGTGCTATGCTTTGGGCCACTCATTATGAGCCACTTGGCCTTAAAAAATTCTATTCACTTTGAGTCCAAGGATTATTCTAGATACTCACTCTATAATAAGATATGAATAAAATAAGGTTTTCCTCTTGTATTTGTATCCCATGTTTTTCCTACATACCTATCACATAGTTAGGACTCATATGGTCAATAAGTTGTTGTTGAGAACTTGCCTTTTGCCCAACACTAGAGATGGAGAAGGGAAAAACACAAGAGCGAGTCTTTGTCTCCTGAGAGCTTAGATTCACTGGGAAAGACATAATAAAATACAATAACAAATAACACCACATATGTAGTAGGCATACATTTTTAAATTACATATTTGCAAGTAACGTCAGAACTACAGGAGGCAATTTTCCACACGTCAGGGCTTGTTTCAATAGTGATGTCTCTTGATGGATGGGGAACTCAGGGAAGGCTGCTCTGAAAGATTGACACTTCACTTGAGACTTGAATAATAGGAAGACTAGCCACCCAAGACCCCGGAATGCATTTCCAGGGGAGAACAGAAGTGCAAGTGCTCTTCAAAGAAAATGACATATGCCATATTCCAGCAACAAATGGAAGTCCAGAGGAGATGAGAGTGCCAAACAAGGTCAAAATTGTGCTTGTCTAATCTATCACCTGCATACTCTTCAGAAATGCTCACGTCTTCAAGCATCCTCAAGCAGGTCTGGGAGACCCCAGGAAGTAGTCTCCCCTGGGATCTAAAAGGAAGAGCACTTGTTCACCAGCGAAGTGCCTCATTTTCCTGCGTTCTTGAGAGCTCCAGCTCTTGACAGCTAAGACAGGAGTCCAGTGAGACATTTATGCCTGTCAGTGACCCAGCTGAAGTGTTGTAGATCCTGCTGAGTAACAGGGAAATGCTTGCTGCTTGGTGGATGACTCACTCTGGCTGTAGCGCCACCTCCCTGCAATTGCTGCTGCTTCCTCTGTGGCCTTTATCTCACATCCACAGGCATTCAGACTGCCCTCAGCTTTGTTGGGGCTGCCACAGTGGGTGCTTTAGCCAGTGCCAGGGCAATTATAGAAAACTTTTTTGTTCATTTTTGTATGGCAGTCTTACTTCCTTAGGATTCAGAACATTTGGTGACTACACGGAGTCAACTTGAGCAATAGGCAGTATACCTGGCTTAAAAATCATCCTCTAATCTCCATGATCCTTAACTTCAAGTACCTCAACTTTCTATTCTCTTGGGGTTAATTCCTTCTTTCTTTCTTATCAATGAGGCTCTAAGTTTCTCAGGTGGTGGTAACCATACCAGTCTTCCATAGGAACAGATAGACCTTAGTTTGAGCATGAACAGTTAGGTTCAAGTTGGTTCTTTATTTAAAAGTATTTACATATTAATCTGTCTTGCACACCCCTTTCCCCAGCAATATTCAGCAACATGCATTATGTGAATGAGTTGTGTGGACTGGGCCACAGAGTTTTATAATGCTTCTCAGAAAGGGATAGAAAATCAGTGTTTTTTATTTCCTGGGTGTGAGGACTTTTGCTTCGTGTTTAATTACCATAGGATTTATAATGATCTGGGCAGTTCTACATTATCACTCTCTCTAGTAGGTCAGGCTTAAGAAGAATAAAGAAGTCTTAGAAAATATGATTTTACCAGCAAAAGAAAAGGTTTTTTTTAACCTTTCAAATTTTTTTCTTTTTTTCTTCATTTTAGAGCATCTGCTGATACAGTTTTTATTCTTGAAAGAAGTGGGAAAGAAAAGATTCCATATGATTAAGTAGAAATTCATCCTTCATCCTGAACCACCTCTTCCTATTCCTCTTTCTTTTTACCATTTCTTTAAAATGATATTTCTTCCATAAAATAAAACCTTGTAAAAATGATCATAGTCTAGAATGTAATGCCTAGGTTCAATAATCACATAAAAGCATAGTGTTAAGATGCTTTATTTTTACTTTTTTTTATTGTTAGACTTATTGTGGTGACATTGATTAGCAAGAACTATAAAGGTTCCAGGCATACAATTCTACAGTGCATCATCAACTTGTTGTATAATAAGTTCATCACCCAGTGTGAGTTCTCTTTTCATCACCATATATGTAGCTCCCTCTCCCTCCTCTCCCACTCCCTTCCTCTTCTCCCTTCCCTTCCCCAAATAAACATTAAACTATTGATTGTGTCCGTGAGTTTTTTGTTTGTTTCGTTCATTTTTTTCTTTGTTGCTTTCCATTTTATATTCCGCATATGAGTGAAGTCATACAGTTTTTGTTTTATTTCTGTCTGACTTATTTCGCTTAGCATGGTGACCTCTAGGTCCGCCAATTTTGTTGTCAATAGCAGTATTTCATCTTTTCTTATAACTGAGTAATATTCCATTGTGTATATGTACCACAGCTTCTTTATCCAGTCATCTCTCACAAGGCACTTTTGTTGTTTCCATGTTTTGGCCACTGTGAACAGTGCTACAGTGAACATTGCGGTACATAAGTCTTTGAGGACAAAGGTTTTCAAGGTTTTGGGGTAGATACCCAGCAGGGGGATTGCTGGGTCATATGGTAACTCCATTCCCAATTTTCTGGGGAAACTCCACACTGCCTTCCACAGTGGTTGTACCAGTTTGCACTCCCACCAGCAGTGTACCAGAGTTCCTTTTTCTCCACATCCTCTCCAGCAC
>PVJL010005335.1:0-46232 GCA_004026885.1 Lyroderma lyra
CCCCCCCCCCCCCCCCGCCCGCCCTTCTCGCCGCTTCTCACTCCTCCCCAAGGCCCTACTGCTCGGGAAGGACTGGCCACCAGGGCCGCTCCCGAGCCCGCCCGGACGCCCTAGAGTCCCAGACGCCGCCCCCAACAAAACGCTCGCATCCTCTCGGCGGCTCCTTCACCCGCCCAGATGCTGCAAACTCCTCTCACCTGCATTGACGCCATGATGGAACCATCCCCCAAGGCCGGCGAGGCCAGAGACGCAGGGGGCGGAGCTACCGTGCTCGCGTCACGCCGTAAAGCCCAGCATCCCAGGCGCGGGGGGCGGGGTCCGATGGATGGGAATGGCGTGAGGGGATTGGCTGGTGTGCTGAGCGGGGGTGGGGCGGAGAGGCGCAGTATCCGCCCTGTCAGTAACCTGGGTCTCATTCAACTCTCTGGCGGTCGCTGCGAGCCCCACCCGCCATCCATATCTCTTGGCAAACGCCGCTCTGGCTCTGATCTGGCTACGGTTCTTAGATTTGTCTAAAACTCGAAAATCTGATGATGTCTGGACCCGTGAAGGGTTTTTTTTCTGGTTTTTGTTTTGTTTTGTTTTTCCAACCACAGGTGTATGACTTACAGATTTGCCCTTTCGGATGTTTTTTCTACACCACGCTGCCCACTTTTACACCCTTGGGGCCAGATAAAACTTTCCGCGGGGCTGCTTCTTAGTCTTTTCGAACCTGGAAAGCTTATATTCTTGTTTGGGGAAGAGAGACACAGATTTTCTTGTACAATGGGACGAGAACTGAGAGCAGAACAGTACTTTGCTTTATAAAGTTCAAGGGCAAGGGTAGATTTGTAGAGCTGAAACTTGCCCACAAAGGAAGAGAACATTTTGAAGTTTTGTGTTTGTGCGACTTCCGCCCCTTCACTCCAACCCCTCAATTTAGAATTTAACGTTTATCAGTAATAGTTACGGTTGTCATAGCATTGACATTTGATGAGTCATTTGCCCCTAGACATGAACTTCTTTTTTGAATGTACCAGTGTCACGTAGTAATATACACATATCTTCTATTACATCCAGACAGCTCTTCAACTTGTTTCAGGGTGGGCAGTTTTGTGGTCATTTGAGTTAGGGATGTATTTGAGTAGGGAAAGCTGAACATGCAGAATTTATTCTGGGAACGCACCAGTTCTTCCAACATTTGTCAGAAGCTATGTTTTTAAAAGCTATTACAGAACTCAAGATATTGGTTTATAAGAGGAAAACAAAAGCCAAAGGCTTGCACCTTGTGTTCTATCTCTAAAAAGTTAAGGTAATGTTGACTAAGAAACACCCAAACCTGTAGAATTTTTATGACATTAAAAAAAAATTAGGTAGCTGATACACTGAATAGGAAGCTCTTACTTTACCTGAATAAAAGCTTAAAAGCCGTCATTTTATTAACTCAGAGATCTTTTAGAAACTTCTATATGTAAAGATTTAAATATAAAAGCAATGTAGGATATCATCCTTTCCACTTTTAAGCTAGATTACATTCTCTTTGAAATTCTCTAATGTAAAATGTACTCAAAAAGAAAAAAAAATTATGGTATATAATAAACACACTATTCTTCATCATTAGAGAAATTATACTGATATACTTTTTCCTCTCAGACTTGAACCCTAATTGCCAGAAATGAGCTGGTTTTCCCTTTGTTGTGCAAAATTGCTGTGTTCTTAGGGAACATTTGAGGGCTCTTGGCAACCAAGAATCACCCAGAAGCAGTACCTCAGGTGTTAGCCAAGTGAGTTGTCAATATTTCAACTGTGAATAAAACCCATCATCTCAATGAAAGAGGAAAGCTTGTCAACATTTATTTTCTTCCGAAGATCTTTATCTCTATGATGTTGAAAAATTGCTCCAGAAGATCTAATTTTACCACCTAAGGTTCAGGTTGTTTAAAAGCGGAGGGAGCTAAGGTATAAGTGACATCAGATGACCCCACAAACAAAGCATTATAACATCATCAAAGCCAACAACCTGCCATGACAAAATAAGGAAGAAAAGGGGTTACAGGAATCTTGACAGTTCTCACAGTGAAATCAACATCTGGTCCCTTGGGTTTTATATGTGTGACAAAGAATCTTCGTAGGAGGGAAATGTCAGTGCCAGGCCTATCTTCCCTAAGAAACATTAAATAGTACATAATTATGTCATTATCATCTTCATTCTTTCATATATACTGGAAAGATCCCAATGTAGTCAGGAGCTAAAACAGTGACTTTCAGATGGGGTGGTGGCATATAATTATATCCAGACAGAATGAAATTTTTATATCTAAAACACTTGGTTACACAATGTTTGAAGGCTAGGCTCACATCTCATTTCTTTACAGAGTAGGACTTACTATCAGATGGGCAAAAAGTAAAATGTGTGATAGTCCCAAAAGTAGGAGAGCTTTCATAAACTCCATAGGAGTAAAATTAGTAATAATCACTTTGTAAACAGCTTGGCCACGGTGAATTTAAAGCTTCCCACACCTTTAAAGAATCTTTTTAATAGCATAATTTGCAATAAAAGATATTTAAGGGACATATTAAATATTAACCTTGTTTGGATGCTGATTCAAACCAACTGTAAAAAAAAGATATTTTTGAGACAACTGGGAGAAATTTAAACATAAAATGGATATTAAATTATATAAATGGATAATTACTATTTTTGTTAGATTTTACTATTCATTCTTAAATTTTTACAGCAATTATAATTGACCACCAGTTTCATGAAGGTGATTCTCCCTCATCTCAGAAACTACCCCCAACTCCACCTCCTTGGAAGAAGAACAGAAAAATCTGGACAGACCCAAACTGTGTATGTGCCTGAGGTCTTCCCTATTAAAGAAAAGGGGAGGAAACATGGGAAGCCAAATCGTAACTTGAAGGACCCATGTGTTAGAAAAGGCATTAGACTTGGAATCAAAAGGCCTAGGTTTGAATCATATCTCAGCTGCTATTTAGTTCTATGATGTGGCGTTGGTCATTTAAACTTCTCTGGACCTTAATTTTGTCGTCTGTAAAATGAGGATAAAAACACCAGCATATGGTTCGGGGTGGAGGCCCGATGAAAGATCATGATGTGAAGAAGATTTGTGAACTGCACAGCCCCCCATGGACGAGAGGCGATAACTACTTTATCTTCCAAATTACTCTCTGTTCTCTCTTGGAGGGGAGATGTGATGTTGGCTAGAGATAAGACGTGAGCTATACGGCAGTGACTGAGAAATACACATACCAAGATGCCCACATTTCTCATCACTGTGAACATGGGAGAGTCTGGGCAGACATTCTGCTCTGAACTGAGCTCACCATAGACAAACTTTCAAGGTGGGGATGGTGCCTCTCCCCACCCCGCCCAGTGTCCTTGCCCACATGTGGCATCCTCCCGGACCTGCCCTTACTGATGACAATAATGATAACAGCTATCTTAGATTGAATATTTACATGTGCCAGATAGGGCCTATGAGAGGCCCTTGTATTTCCTGTATTATTTAACCTTTAAAGCAGCACTATGAGGTACATAAACTAATTTCCACTTCCCAGGTAAGCAAACAGGCTTAGAGAGGCTAGGTAACTTCCAGAGCCACCAGCTTATGAATAGCAGCATCAGAATTCTACCTTGGGAACCCTATCTAACTCCGTGGCTCTACAGATAGGATCGTTTAGCTAGGAACAGCACTTCCAAGTCCTTCCAGGTCCATCTCTTAATGACTCACATCAATGAGGTTTTAAAATAAAAATAATTCTATTCATTTTAAACTATAAAACTTAACAGGCAAAGTGGAGCATACATTTCACCAAGAATATCTCATGCCCCCAAATATTAATCTAATTGGTGAATTTTCAGTTTGACAAAACACAAACCAACTAACAAAAGTGGCAGTTTTGACCAAAAAGCATATGTCGAACTGGGGAGGTGAAGACAAGTAAGATACAGTCTCCATATTCACATTGCTCACAGTCAGGAAAACATGAAAAGAAGGATTTTGAAAGAATATGGAAAAACTACTTACTGGCTATGATGCGATCACAAGTGAGGGTCACATGGTCTTGCACAGGAGCTGAAGCAGAGGTGCAAAGGCATAGAGAAGAGGCATTCTGGGCAGGGAGAGCACGAGCCACGTCATCGGCGTTTACAGAGGACTGTTTGGTATTGCCCGATGTAAAGTGACAGAAGACAAGAGGCAGGCAAGACCTCAGATGCCTTTGTGGGCTGACGAGAAGGTTGGCATTGATCTGAGAAACCAATTGGCAAATTTGAGGTATTTTCACATTGGAAGGGTGAGGCCAGATCTGTGTTTGGGGGTGACTGCTCTGGTGGCCGAACAGATTTGATCAGGTAGGATCAGAAAACACAAATCAGAAGAGGAGGCTATTGTAAGGGCTGACAGACGGAGCATGAGGGCTTGGCCTAGGGCATGTAGGGGAGGGGAAAGGAGGACTAGAGGTATTCCGGAAGGGGAACTGACAGCACCGAGATTTGTTGCATGTAGCAGACAAGAAGAGAGTTGAGTGCCAGATTTCTGATTTGAAAATACAGGAATTGGTAGAAACGGAATGGAAGTAAAGGGGAAAAAGTAATTCATTTTGGACATGTCTGAGGATGTGAAGCTTCCCATAGGACATCTGTCATACCTTTTTCAAGTGGAAGTTGTAAAAATCTATCTCAAATGAATTCACTAGGAAATCCTGGGAACAGAGGCCCAACTAATGTGAATACATTATTTCTGTCAGTCTCTGTGGTGGACAAGAGAGCCTCTAGTCTCCAGCTCAGTAACCCCAGTGCGAAGATCTGAAGGGCCCTGATTGGCTTAACTTTAATCAGCTCCATCTCTCAACCAATCAATGATGATAGAGGTGAGTCCTCTGATTGGATGGGACTGAGCTAACTCTGACAGCCTGGATGGAAGTGGGGTCAGCCCCACTCAAATCACATGTAGTCAGACCTCTGTAAGAGAGAGCTGCTTATACTAGAATGAGGGGAAATGAGAAGAGAGATACCAGTGAGATAAAAAGTACAGAAATCCACTACTGCACCTTAAGGGGATATATTCGCAGGCAATTCTACTTCTTAGGCGTTATGGTGGGTAGGTAGAAGCTTTCATCAAGTGAAGTTTTGGATTATAACATTAGATGGCCTGACATTTTTAATGATTGATAGGTTATTCTTGTGACAGGGGCTGGAGAAGCTCTGGCGTCTTCCTGAGATTTCATCCAGGGCAAGGAAAGCCCACAAAGCAGGTTTGAAAGCACAGCAGGGATACAGCTACACATGGAGTCCAGCTCACTCGGTAAAATGATTACATTTGAAAACATGAAAATAAAGAGGTTTCCCTAAGAGAGTTTAGGAGAAAGGAAACATGTTGCTGAGGTCAGAGGCTAAAAGAACACCCAATATTTAAGAGGAAGACAGTGGCCTCAACACCAAAAGGGTCTAGAGGAGGGAGTTATCAGTCATGTAAATTCATCCAAGAGGATTTGTTAAAAATAATAATAATAATAAAGAGAGAGAAGAAAGAAA
This sequence comes from Lyroderma lyra, assembly GCA_004026885.1. Taxonomy (NCBI): domain Eukaryota; kingdom Metazoa; phylum Chordata; class Mammalia; order Chiroptera; family Megadermatidae; genus Lyroderma; species Lyroderma lyra. The sequence goes on from PVJL010005335.1 coordinate 5,537, forward strand.
AGAAAAAGAAGTGAGCTGGTAGTGTGGAGTACATCAGTGATCTGCCTCAGATTACTTTCTGAATTGTGGAGTGAACCGGTAAGTGAAGATATGGAGATCTCAAGAGGTTTAGCTAAGACAGAGGGGGAGATTGGACTGTCCCAGGTAGAGACAAATGCAAGGTCAAGAGTAGGGGGTAGTTTTGTTTCCTGTTTGTTTTCAGAAAGAGATTTGAGTATTTTCATAAACTAAAGGAAGTAAATAGGGTGAGAGACAGGAATTTGAAGAGGGAGGGCTGTGTGCATCATATATATTTAAGATGTTGAGGAAGGCTCCTAATACCTTCTTCTTCAATCATAATACCATAGGCCTGGGGGAAACATAATCCTAGGATATGACAGGGTATGTGAAACCATGGAGTTCCCTGGTGGTGTAGTGGCTTAAGGCTTCGGCACTGTCTAATGCTGCGGCCTGGGTTCGATTCCCAGCCAGGGAACTACCCACATACAAAATAAATAAATAAATAAAACACAACCATTAAAAAAAAACAAACAAACACAAGGTACACTCAGTACATCTTCCTAGAGTATGAATTTTACTGTTGGGTAAGTTATTTAAAATTGAATGCTCTTCAGACTCCTTGAAATGATTAGAGAAGTCAACTTTGAAGGGGCTCTTCTGGCCAAAGATAAGATGGTTTGAGCAACAAAATAATAAGGACTCCAATAAACTGAAGCATATAATTATATACATGAAAGGGAGTTCCCTGGTGGTGTAGTGGCTAGGCTTCTGCATTCTCAACACTGTGTCCTGGGTTCAATTCCCAGCCAGAGAGCTACCCCCCGCCCAAAAAAAATTATATACATGGAAATGAGGGCTGTCCAGAAAGTATCCAGCCATGTACTAGGAAAAATAGAGGCATCTATGACTAGATGTTTTAGGAACAGCCCTTGTATATCTACACACATACATACACATACACAATTATACTGTGTCAAAAATTCATAATGATACTAAGAAAAAACACATTGGTCACCTTTGGACTTTGCTAGATGACCAACAAATTGGGGGAAAGGGAAATACCTGAACCCTTCTAGACCTTTCTTATATAATTGTATCTCAAGGTAACCAAATGGTTGATAGAGGGGAGTTCTTTATAGAAAATTTTTGGCTATTATGCATGGAAACTATAAGAAGAAGAATTCTGCAAACATGAATGAAATAATGGAGCCCGGTCATCTAATCATCGGGAGCTGAAATGATCAGATGAAAAGTTGAGAGGGAACTTTATTACAGGTAGATTATGCTGACAACCTGAACCAACTGATCAATGTCAGCATTAGTAAACGTGGGGCAACCAGATATTATATGCCTCCTGAAGATAGTACGATAGGAAGTAACATGAAATGCTCTTACCAAAAACAAAACAAAACGAAACAAGAAAAACTAATCAAAATGATAGCTCATGATCCGTTTATAGGAATAGGGTGAGAGAAATGCTGGTCAGATTGGAAATTTTATAGGACAAATAATAGATTTCTTCAATAAATGGCTACCTAAGGAAAAAAGAGAGAGGGCACAAATTACCAATATCAGAAATGGCAGGGATGGGGACACAAATACAAGGTGACGGAAAGAGAACTGACTCTGGGTGGTGAGCACATAACACAACACACAGACGATGCACAGTAGAATTGGACACCTGGAACCTATGTATTTCTTGTTAACCAATGTCACCCCAATAAGTCTAACAATAAAAAAAATGAGAGGGGACATCACTACAAATCCCATGGGCATTAAAAGCATAATAAAGGAATGTTATGAACAACTCTGCACTCACGAATTTGATAACCAGGATGAAATGGGCCAATTTCTTGAAAAACACAATCTGCCAAAACTCACACAAGAAGTAATACACATGTAAGTAGGCCTACATCAATTAAAGCAATTGAATGAATAATTAAGAACCTTCCAAAATAGAACGTACCAGGCCCAGGTAGGTTCACCAGTGAATTACTCCAAGCATTTAAAGAAGAAATTACAACCAATCCTCTATAATCTTTCCCAGAAGACAGAAGCAGAGGGAACCTTCCTGACTCATTCTATGAGGCCAGCAATACCTTAACACCAAAGTCAGGCAAAGACATTACAAGAAAAGTAGAGACCAATATATCTCATGAAAGTAGATGGCAAAAGTCCTCAACAAAATATTAGCATTATCTAGTCTAACAATGTATAAAAAGAGTTATACACCATGATCAAGTGGAAATTTCCCCACCTTTCTGTTCATGAAAGAGAGGGAAATGCCTTAGTTGTCTTGACCCAAAACATGAAAGCCAACAGAGGCCCGTGGGATACTCTAGTCAACTAGATCCGGTGGCCAAAGGTCTCCGTCCTTGTATGGGAGCTATTGCAAGCACTGCCAGTTTGCTGTGGAGATAATGGGCTCTCTCCACTGACTCTTCATGTGCCTCATTCAGTGGGAGCATTACTTAACACTCATCATACTCAGCACCCTCTGCCAGTGGACAAACCGCCTATGAAGTTCTTTTACTGTCTTCATGGAATGAGACTGTTGTTCACTGTGATACTCTGAACCCTGCTGCTGGCCTTCCCTGTCCCTCCAACAAAACCCCTCACAACACCCTGACATTAACAGACAGACTAGTAATTCCTCGATTTACAGGAAACACCTCTTGAAAATGCTGAATTCATTTGGTTTACTGCTAGTTCTTACCTAAAAGATGAAAGAGGCTACTATTGAGCAGGCTGTGTAATGATCTTTCTAAATGAAACAAACCACTAAGGCCAGTCCAATGCCTCAGGAAACTTCTGCCTGATAAGCAAGCTCTGTGCATTCCCCCGAGCTTGTGATTTGGCCAAAGGTAAAAGGGCTAACAATTACACGGACAGCAGGTATGCCTCTGGTTTTGCCCATGACTCTGGTCTGCTCTGGAAACAGGGTTCTTGACTTCTTCCGTGTAATTAACTAAATTTTTAACAATCATAAAAATTCCTGGACATCGATGTCAAACAAGGAGCAGAGAAAAGGTACTCATTTGGCTCACACTGCTGCTAGGTTAGCAGCATTCAAACAATCTCAGACCCTAAAGGAAGCATCTGTTGAAGCAATTGGGGACTTAAAAGATGAAATTCTGGCATCACAGCATTTAGCTGTTTGACAAAATAGAAATGGTTAGAACAGGGCTGTAAGTTTGACCCTAAAAACAAAAACAAAAACAAAATGCATGGATAGGTCCAAACCACTGTCCACTCCTCTCTGATTGCATCAACACTGTGTTTACAATATGCACATGACGTAACTCACCAGAAAGCTGACAAAATTGTTTTGTTGGGAAAACAATACACTGGAAGCCATGTCCAAAGGTAGCGTCCCAGAACACCAAGAATGCCAAACTCGCCCAAAGCCCTGCCCTGGAAAGCCCACTCATACATTTGCGGGGCATTTCCCCTTGCCTTTAGGACCTTTTAAGTTCTAGCAAATGGACTTTATTCAGTTGCCCCCATCTCAATGAACCGAAATCTGTGTTAGTGATGATTTGTATGTTTTCTCATTGGGTGGAGGCATTCCCATGCCACAGAGCTACAGCCTCCGCAGTCAGTGAAATACTAGAGAAGGTCTTCCCCACTTGGGGATCCCCTCAGAGCTCCATAGGAACTGGGGAAGTCATTGCACAGGACAAATTGTACAATCTGTAAGATGTGGCTGATTTTGCAACTTTTCCATTGTGCTTATCGACCACAGTCCTCCGGTCCTCTAAATAGAACTAATGGGGCAAGCGACACTCAGTTGGCAACACTCAGTCTTTTCGTCAGCCTTGGCCTAAGGCTCTTTCTCTTGGTATTGCTCAACCTATACTCCCTTCCTCAAGCATGCCCTGTCTCCTTTTGAAGTTATTATCGGCAGACCCAGGTGATTAGATCAAGGAAAGTACGAACCTGCATCTTGCTTTACTACAAAGAACTCAGAAGGGCCCTTAAGACTAACTCAGAGCTTCCGGAGCAGTCATTCCATAATGGGCTCCCCGGAGACCAAGACCTACATTATGACCTCCATGCAGATCATGGGTGTTGGAAACACCAGCCCCATGACGACGTCCTTGCACCCTGACAGAGCGGGCCCTGTCAGGTATTGTCGATTAAGCCTTGTGCTACTAAACTGTAGGGCTTCATGAACTCATGGATTCGTATTTCTAATATAAAAGGACACCCACACCTGAGTGGTCATCTCGGCCTGTTGGAGATCTTAAGCTGAAAATCTGTAAGCCCCCAAGACCACCACTAGAATTCTCATTCCAGGATCAAACCAGACAGCTCCTGAGAGAGATGGCTCTCCCGAGACCCCAGACCAGGCCAGTAATACATGACTCCACTCAGCAACCCTTACATTCGGTTTTCGCTTTGATCACCTTTCATTTACTGATTATAAAAATGTGTAAGTACACTCACGTGATTCTGGCGGTCACGAGTTCACTCTCGGTGGGCCTTAATCAATGTTACTTCCTACAGTATCTCCTCAATGTGGCAAATTCAGGGACCACTGCCACTCGGTCTGCACCGTTCTGCTCTCCGGTACTACTTGGAGACTAGAACAAAATCTAGTTCGTGGTGGAAAACAAAATCTCTCTTAAGGAATCCCAGCCCCAAAACTTGGAACCGTTGAAGTCATACTAATCTTTCAATCCTGACTCCAATCCTTAGAAACCTCAGGTACTTTTAAAATCACTCATGATAAATCACATGATGGTTTTAATGTCTTCTCTGTTGACCACTATTGTGACCATCCAGTATATGGAGGACATGAAGTCCCTGCCTCAGAAATAGGACTTAGTACTTCCCTTGGAGTCTGGGTTGAAGGGTCTAATAAGGGCTCGTTTTATGCGGGACGCACGTGTATGTCACCTTGCCAACCCAGTGATGAGGCAGATACGGTATTGTCACCTTGCCATCACCAGAAAGACGCCCTTCCTCTGGCGTTATCCCCAACGTACGCTCTTTTGTCTATAAATTTCGGCCAAAACAAAGGAAACTGGGGTTTCAGATAGCCTTTTCTGTCCATTCGCCACCCCAAACCCCACAATAGATAAGTGAGGCTCTGGGTGTGTCTTCCCTCGAGCTTTCTGCCTGTGGCACGAACTGGTTGAATTAGAAAGTCTCCATAACCCTCATGGAAAGCACTGCTCCAAGTGCACTTGAGCAGCAGCGAATGCCTGAAGCAGCACTACAAACACAGGGCTCTGGATGTGTCAGCTGCCCAGCAGGGTGGTACTTGAGCATTACTGGGAGACAAATGTTGTTCCCATGTCAGCAGATCAGGTCAAGTGACTCAACAGCTTGAAGTTCTGAAAGAAAACACTCAAGTCCTGGAACAGACAGAATATGACCCCCTATATTGGGATGGGACAGATTACTTACCTGGCTGCCTGCAAATAGGGACCTGGCTTCATTCTGTATCACAGGCCTTAAGTATGTTGGTTTTTATCATGGTCCTGTTGGCTACCTTCATCAGGTGTCTCCCGGGTGCACTGACAATCACTAACAGCCACTACCAGAATAATGGTAGCCCAATGCCTAGAGGTGTTAGAACAAATCAATCGCAGACCACCTCTACCAGAGACCTTTCAATGTGAGGAAATGTGATTTAGCTGCTTCCCACAAGCCTCCTTGCTGCTCAGATGTGGCCATAAGCTCTCACTGTATGCTCAGGAGACTACTTTCCCTCCTGTGCAGGACATGACACACCTGGAGACGAGGAATCCGTGCTTTTTCAAGACAGACCAGTGATACATCCTAATGACTGATCATCAATGCTAAGATCGCAATAGAAAGAGGGCAATGTGAAAGGAAAACAGAAAAATGGAGTTAGTATGGCCAAGGGAGCAATCTACAATGGAGTCGGAAGGCCTCCATGAAGCTGAGCTCACACACCCCATCCTTGAATACTCAAGTACTCTCCAGTGAAAACATACTCTGAAAGAGCTGAGGCCATGAAGTTACATCAGCTGATGGAATGGCTCTAACTCTTTGAGGCAGCTGCTTTCTTAAATTTGGTTTTGTGGTATGCCATGCTATCTGAACCAGGTACTGGCTACTTGAGAAAGCTACTCCAATTTCCTTAGTTATGTACCTTTTTGACACAGCCTGTCTACTCATCTTTATTCACCAGATTTTAATAAAAAACATTTATTTATTGCAAAACATTAAAAGCAAAGCATTTCCCCTACTGAGACTATTCAAAAGAACATGTATTATACACTTTTTGAAAAACAATTTTGAGAAACAATAGCCCTATTAAGTGAAGGATGATGTTCATTGGATAGAAATGTTATATATTTTTCAAAGCATTTATTTTATAGGCACACTTCATGTGTGAACTCCCGCTCTCCATTCCACCACTTTAATATCCTGTATATTATTTCAATATTCTAACATGATTTCTGGATGTAGCATTCATTGGTCATCTCTAGAATCTAAGCACCATGTTTGTTCTAATTAGAACTACAATCTGGATCTATAATCTCACCACAATTAGCTTTGCAACCTTGGACTACCATGTCGTGTCTTGGAGCCTCATTAAAACGAAAAAACGAATAAAATATATTGGCTGATTCAAATGGCACTATAAGAAACTAATGGAATATGCATTTGCAAAAACAGCTGAAATTATGGAAGGGCAAAAATTGTCTTCGGTGGTGTGAAGAAAATGTACTTTCCAGTTCAAAACTATACTTGAGATGGATGCACATACTCAAATTTTCTAGAGCTGAAATGACACATTTGACTCAAAAAATAAGATATTTGGTAAGTCTGCATCAAAATTTAATATACCTAGTAATATCCAACTGAAATATATATATTTAAATTGTTAACATTGGATCTGGGCCAGCTGGTATGCATAGGCAGAATTAATCACAAGCTTATTTTGTGATGTAAAAGGTTCTGATTAAAAGATTTTAGTTCTGGGTAAGTAAAACGTTATGAAATATCTCGTCCTAAGCTGTCTTTTACCTGCTTCTCTAAACAATGAAGCAAAAGAACCTATTACAAATAAAGGTCCTAGCATATAAATAGGTATCTAGGTAAAAGTAACACTTTCTATTAAAAAGTAACTGTAAGCATCTAGTACTACAAAGAGGGAAAAAAGCTAATTCTGATGCACCTGATTTCTGTGAGAGACATAACATGAAACTTACAGAACAATTTGATGATTAAAGACTCTAAGTTCTAACTCAAAGCAACTTTAAATTTTCCCAATTTAAAAAACTTGGAGTAGGAGTGGGTACTGATTAGGGAAATGTGGAGAAAGGAAACTTAATATCCCTGAGGGCATTAATAAAAAGTGTTCTGTTTTCAGCTAGAGATACATTAACTAAAGAAGTTACATATGTACCTAATTCAGGGTAAGTTACTAAATTAGAGAATGATAAAAATGAGTTACAGGTCAAATCCGGCATTACATATACTGGTATGACAACAGCACATAAATTTCCCTTTATATCAACGATTATCGACAACCAGAGCTAAAATGGAAATTGTTTTATGACAGGCAATAGAAAACAATGATCCTAAATTAACCTAGTTAATATATTTAATACTGATGTGTAATATTTCATGCCTAATCAAAAGCAGCAAAAAGTGAAATTTATAGACTATTATTTAAGAGATACAGCAAGAAAGTCATTTTCTCGTATTTGTAATTCTTTTAATCTCATCACCTGTAATGTCACAATTGTGGATTTACCGTATTTTTCCATGTATAAGCCGCCCTCTATTTTTCTACCTCAACATTAAGAAGCCCTCTCAACTGGTTACTCCCATGTATAAGATGACCCCCAATTTTAGGTCTAAAAATTTTAGACAAAAGTATTCTTATACACAGAACAATACGGTAACATCCATGAACACTTGTTTGCTCTTTTAAAAAAAAGTGGTAAACACCTTATATATGTGCAATTTCCTAATTTCCTAGATGTGAAATTAAGACCTAATGATTTGATTTGTTCAAGATCACATGGCTAAGTAGCACAAGATTTCAGACTTTCTAACTCCCTGTTGGTGCTCTCATATACCAAAATAACTTCTGGGCTAATAAATATGTTTAAATCAACAAACCATTAGGTACAATATTTAAGAGTTTAGCCCAATAGGAATATTAAATCTTAGCACAAATATGAGTGGCTTGAAATTAAATCAAATTTATATACTGCAAATAAAACACCATATGTATAAAGTCGATGGTATCTATTGATTTCCAGATCGTTTTATCAAACTTAGATATAACCAATCAGAAGCTCAGTGTAGCACTGCTGGATAATCCAAGCTTTGTTAATTTGTATGAAATTTCCTCCATATACTAGATAGGAATTACTAGATTAATTCAAACAGCTTTCAAACTTTAACAGCAATTTCACATTATTTCTCAAAATATTTACACTATTGGGAGTTCCCTGATGGTGTAGTGGCTTAAGGCTTCATCGCTGGCGCTGTCAGCGCTGCGGCCTGGGTTCGATTCCCAGCCAGGGAACTATCCACATACCAAAAAAAAAAAAAAAAAAAAAAAAAAAAAAAAAAAAAAAAAAAAAAAAAAAAATATATATATATATATATATTTACACTATTTTGAAATACTAATTGATAAACTTAGCAAAATGACTAAGATGACAAGTTTCAATGCTGTAAAAATTATCTCTTAAATTTAACCAAATAGGGGGTTCCCTGGTGGTGCAGTGACTAGGCTTCAGCATGCTCAACGCTGTGGCCGGGGTCCGATTTCCAGCCATGGAACTACCCCCACTCCCCACCAAAAAAATTAACCAAACAAAAATCCCTGCTATTCAATCATGTGGCAAGATGTCCTGAAGCAAATGGTTTCATGAATCCTCAGAAAAAGAGAAAATTAAGTCTAAAAAGATCAAACACCAAGTGTTCATCAATCCTTTCAGTCAACAGAGCCTTTATTAACATGCAAGTATCATTTGCCACAAGATATACAAGTTTTCCTAATCTTTCAGTTATTTTTTCCGTATTTTAACTTAAGGTTACTTGTGGATTGAACACATAAAGTAACCTACTAAAACCGGTCCAAGTTAAACTTCATTCTAGTTACCACCTTAACCTTTAAGATCATTATTTAGGTTTAAAATTGGCATTTGTCACCAAGTAGCAGAATAAAATTCTTGTACTTGATAATCTTCTACACTAAAATATGTACCAGTATGTCTTAGAAGTTACTAAAATAGATGCAATTAACATATTTAATAAGCTGTAAAGTACAACGTTAGGTCTTCTAAGAGAAAATTTATTTATAGATCTTGGTTGTTTATAGTTTTTGCAGTTTGCAAAAAACTGGTCCATATTAAACCAGTCTTGAAGAACTAAGCTGAATTTATAAACTTAAATTTACAGCCCCTATCATGACAACTTTGTTTTACTACTAAGATAGAGACAATAAACCAAAGCACCGTGCTGCTTTTCCCATGCCCAAGCAGAGACGCCCTGCCAATTTTTCAAAATTTTTTGTCTACTTAGTATTTTAGACTTCAGTAGAAGACCCAGATCATGGGTATCATCTTTTTTGGGACCTATTTTAATTAACAGAAGACAATTCATATATTATATCAAAGTGCATAAGATCTGCACTGCATCTCTCCATGTTTTCATATTTTATAACATTTCAGTTGGATGCAGGAAGATTGAAACAGTTCAGAAAAGTCTACCTTTTAAGATCTGGATCAAGTTCAAGTGAGTCTTTTAAAACATATTTAATCAGAAGTGTAATCACAACAAGAGACTATGTAAAAACCATGAATATTGCAAAGGAAGCCTTATAGTCAATAAAAGTACAGTACTTTGAATTGGCCAAAATGTACGTACAGTGCACATGAAGTCAAGGTCATGTAGTTTACTGGTTGACCAGGTGGCTACAGTTCAAAGTCAGTGCTCCTAAAGCTGTACCTAGTAATTGTCCAAATTGCTTTTAAATAAACGTCTTAAATTGTAGCAATAAAAAAAAGACAAGATACACTTAAACAACACTGCAGTTTATCAAAAGACACATAAGAAATTTCAACTCTTATGTCTCTGACAGTTATAAAAATCAATATTTGGCTAAATTATAAACATGTTTATAATGCAATTATTTGCATAATTATAGTAATGCTAATGACAGCTACAAGATCAGAATAGGTTTTTAAAAAAACACTAAAAACATAAAAATACGTAGCCCCATTATTTACCTGTAGGACGTGTTCATTTATGCCTAAATTTCAGCACGTACTGTATCGTCACTACTCTAATTTAAAAAGTCACATCCAAAGGATAAGGCAAAATATCTACGAACTGGCATATCTGTTTATTTCTCAATTTGTGAAAAATGTCCTTAATTTGTGGATGGAACAAATTTCAACGCTGATTGCTATGCAAAAGAACAGAAGATAATCTGCCCTGCAATGAACTTGAAAGTTCAGTTGCACACAGGCAACATGCTGTATATGAAAAAATTACTAACTGAACTACAGGTATTAAATACTGAAAAAAGATAACAGTTTATTATAATTTATTTTATTTAACAATCTAGGAAGTTCGCAGCCATCAGCAGTTCCAGTGCAATTTCAGGTGCAATTGGGAATTCAGGAATCTCCGTGGAGCTGTTAGTGTAGCGAACCTTGTAAGTAAAATACATGCATACTTTTGATAGCACATGTGAAGGAATCTCTCTAAAATTGACTTCGTTCGTTTCATTCTCAGCAAACTGACCTGTAAAAGAAAAGAAGTATGTTTTTCATAGGCTGAATTGTTTTCCTACAAAATTCAGGCGTTGACTATATTTAGAGACAGGTTTTGTTTTTTTTTCTATTGAGGAAGCATTTTTTTTTTTTTTTTTTTTTTGTATGTGGGTAGCTCTCTAGATGGGAGTCGAACCCAGGCCGCAGCACTGATAGCACCGGAGCCTTAAGCCACTACACCACCAGAAAACTCCCAAGGAAGCATTTTTAAAATATGGAATGCTTCACAAATTTGCATGCCATCCTGGTGTAGGGGCCACGCTATTCTTCTCGTTCCTATTTTAATATATACACTACCAAAGTGAGCATGGAGACAGAATACTTAAAGAGCTTATTAAAGCAAAACGGGGTTATTAGGGTGAGCCCTTATTTAATATGACTGGCTGTCCTAATAAGAGGAGGAGATTAGATTACAGACACAATGTGAAGGCAACAGTAGAGGATATCATCTAGGAGACAGGCTTCAGAAGACAGCAACTTGGGGTTCCCTGATGGTGTAGTGGCTAGGCTTCAGCACTCTCAATGCTGCAGCCTGGGTTCCATTCCCAGTCAGGGATCCCCACCCCCCCGCCCCCGGCACCTCCCCCAAAACAGCAACCTTGCCAAAACCTTGATCGTGAATTTCTGCCCTCCAGAACCATGAGAAATTAATTTGTTTAAATCACCCGTCTATGGTACTTACTTTCTTTTCTTTTCCTTTTTTTTTTTTGGTGAAAATATAGAAAAGTTAGAGTTTATTAAGAAAAATTCCAGAGTTCCCTGATGGTGTAGTGGCTTAAGGCTTTGGCGCTGGTGCTGTCAGCACTGTGGCCTGGGTTCGATTCCCAGCTAGGGAGCTACCCATATACAAAAAATAATAATAAAAAATAAAATAAAATATAGCCTATTTAAAAAAAAAAAAAAAAAAAAAAAAAAAAAAAAAAAAAAAAAAAAAAAAAAAAAAAAAAAAAAAAAAGAAAAATTCCAAGCTAGAAAGCACACTCCAAAATGGAGTGGACTGAGTCAAGAGCTGTGGTACTTTCTTACGGCAGCCCAAGCAAACTAACACAACATGAAGAGAATACATCAACTAGCATGAAATACCTAACTCTGATTTCTGAGCGTAAACATAAAAAAAATCTTTAGTAAGATGGCATTTGAGATTCATCAAGATTGAATTTTCAAATTCTACTTCTCTCCCAGAAATCTGGACACTTTAGTAGCTTGTCCTCAGGTCTTGGTGGCAGGACTACTGAAGGATGACTGGGACACAGAAAAGCCAAATCTTGTAGAAAATTCAGCCTAGGAAATCAAGTCCTTCTGGACCATCAACAGCCCAGTGTAACTGCCATGTAAAAATAAAAAGTAAGTACTATTTTAAAAACCTTTTCAAGAAAGTAAGTCTACATTCCCTCTTTAGTTTTTAAAAACGTGATCGTGTTAATGAGCTCTCCTTATTAGCCACTTCTCTATATTTAATAACACTTAATGTGTGGTTTTTAGTGATCTCTCAAAATTTCTTTAGCTATATACAAGTTTTATCACTTAGCATTTATTATAGAAATAAGTAACTTTCTTAGCAGTGAAGCACTAGCACTGTGACCTGTACACAAAAGGCAGAAAAATATACCTTCTGAGCATACAGTAATTTACAAATTTTCTAATTGTGTACTGGTGCGGCTGGGGTGGGAAGAAAGGAGATCAGATTTGGCAAATAATTCACAGCAATGAGGGAACCTGGTTTGCCAATAACTAGAATTCTCTTTCTTGAATGTATGCATGAAATATTATTACCAATAGGCAATTATTAAGCCTTTGAGACTAGATAAACATGGGAATATTGAGGTGAAATTCGTATCACACAAAATTAACCAATTAAAGTGTTCATATACATTCACAATGTTGTGCCACCACCCCCTCTATCTAGTTCCAAAACATTTTTATCGCCCCCAAATAAAACCCTGTACCTTTTAAACAATTACTCCCCATTTCCCTACCCACCACCTCTGGCAGACACCACCCTACTTTCCATCTCCATGGGTTTATCCTTTCTGGATCTGTCATTCAGATGGAATCATGGAATGTGTGACCTTCCCTGTCTGCTGTCTGTCAATTAGGGTGTTCTGAAGGCGCGTCCACATTGTCGCATGTATCGGTACTTCACTCCTTTCTATGCAAACATTAATTTGGGGCTGGAAGTTTGATCTTCAAGACAAAGCTCTTATTTTTAAATTAAAGGAAATCAAGCTTACAAAAAGCAAAAATCCTTTCATTTTAATTTTTAAGTGAATTTTTCTTGGTGTCCATGATTTTTTTTTTCCCTCCTAAAGTATGCCCTAGCTCTGTCCAGTAGAAAAGTCTAAAAGCACTTCAACCCAGGAGCAATGAGTCCCTGCTAGTACTGACACAGGGGTCCCCAAAACCATTTCCCACTAAAAGGAAACAGGGCACTGGAAAAATGGCTGTTTTCAGGGGTAAATCTTCATAACATTGAATTTGGCAATGGATTTTTAGCTAGGACTCCAAAAAATACAAATACAAAAAGGGGTAAGAGATGAACTGTGCTTTATCAAAATAGAAGACTTTATCAGACACTAAGAAAAAGACAACCTATCCCAGCCAGGGAACTACACCCCCACCCAAAATAAAGAAAGAAAAAAGACAACCTACAGAATGGGAGAAAATATTTGCAAATCATGTATCTGGTAAGAATCTAGTGTCCAGAATTTATAAAGAACTCCTACAATTAAACAACAAAAAGACAAACAACTCAGTTAAGAAATGGGCAAAAGACTTTGTAGACATGTCTCCAAAGAGGATATATAATGGCCAGAAAGGACACGAAGAGATAGCTGTTCAACATCATTAGTCACTGGGGAAATGCTAATCCAAACCACAACGAGATACCACTTCACACCCATCGGGATGGCTGGAACTGGGAAACTGCAAATAAAAAGTGTCCATGAGGGTGTGGAGAAAACCACGGGAGGAACCTCACACACTGCTGGTAGGAATGGAAAATGATTCAGCCACCATGCCGTTTCGTGTTTCCTCCAGAAGTTAAACACAGAATTACATACGCTCCAGAAATTCCAGTCCTCAAAAAAATTACCTCAAAGAAAAAAAGAAAATGTTAAGAATAGATACTTGGGAGCTGGTAAGTGCCAAAGATAACCTTTCTATGTAACTAGAGCACACATGGCCAGTCCTGTGCGGACCGAAGCGGCGGACCGTGGAAACGAACCCAGGGAAACGACCCTTGCAGTTACAGACGCATTAGTGCGGCCTCTCGGAAACTAGAGGAAATAGCTACGCACAGGAAATGGCAGAAAGCAACTTTCCCCCAAGGCAACATGATCACGCGATGTTTAGTTACTGTCTCTTTCTTTAGATGTTAGGAGTCATTTAATTCACCAAAAATACGTTCATCAAACATTACGAGTGAAGATACATTAAGAGAAAATAAAGAAATGTGCCTACCCGGGCCACTCAACATGGCTTTTATTGTTCCTGATGTTAACGCATGTTCTCGCTTTACAATAAACTCGTGACCATCCGAAGATATCAATTTGACATACATGGCATCAGGGCCTTCACAGCCACCATAGGTTTTCTCCTCTCCATCTAAAGAAGAGTAAGCAGTAAAATGATTTTTGAATCACAAATTACATTAAACAATAAACAGGCTTATTACCAGGTTACTATGTGAGGAACGCAGACCAGAAACATTTCTGGAGGGAGGGAAAGAGTCACCAAGATTTTAAAGTTTTCAACTCCTTGTTTATTATTCTCTATACCTTTTCCAGTGGCGGAATAAACCCCACATTTGAGGATGTTACTTTGGATGAAAATGTACCAGTATTTTTTAAGGAAGTATAAACAGTATTTTTGTGGCCACAGAGGCACATTCCAATTTGAAGACTATGACAAAATATTCAAATAGTAAGGCTTTAATTCTATCACCTGAAATACTCATTTTAAAAATGAGATGTAGTGTTTACGAAGGACTGTTTACAAGCCACGTGAGCGCACCTTCTCCCAAGTCCGAAGTTTAAGAGTCAGGGCTTTCTTCACTCAGCATTTTCGTCTCAGTCCAAAAAAATAATGATAAAAATATTTTACTGCCAATTATGGCATGACAAAAGTAATAAATACAGACAAATGTCAGTCTTTAAAAATTCAAAGGTGAGTGAAGAGGTAGTGCCCAGGTGTTCCTCGGCTACCGGTGACCCCCCACGGCCTCCAGGCCAGTTTCAGCCACAGAGCAAGCTCACTGTAACTCTGGGGGCAGGAGGTATTTTTGTATGTCCCTTTAAGATATTTCTCACATACATAAGTTTTACAATATTGTACTGACAGAATTTCAATTTTATGGTTACCAATATCTGAAAGAAAGTATCTTAGGACTCATTCTAAATATTTAGGAAGCCCTAGAAAGGAGAAGTACAGAGGATGAAGCTAAAGTTAACATTCAGCCATGAGCATGCACTTACTCATTTATTTCTCAGTGGTTAACTTAGAAATCCCTAAAATTAAAGAGCAATAAATATCAAAAACACTCAGTACTACTGCTACCAAAAATGTTTAACCTGAACCTAATAGGGGAAAACACTGAGACAAGCAGAAATTTAAAAATGTCATGGAGACCTCATTCCTCACCACCTTGCAAAGAGGGAAGTATTTAAAAGAGACTAAAGAGACAAATCAATGGAGTAAATAATCCCTATCAGATGCAGGATTTAAAATAATAAACCCTACTGAAACAACTGGAAAATTCTGAATGTGGACTGAATACACATTGAAGGATTTAGGCGTGTATAATCAAATCTTAAATGGTACAGAAAAAAAGCATTTTTTAATGTATGTGTGCACGTATATACACGCGTACAAACACACACACACAGAGGGAAAGAAAATGTGGCAAAACATGAACAACTGGGAAAGGCTACACAGTGTGTTATTCTTGCAATTTTTCACTATAAAAATCTGGGGGACTCATAAAAATGTAAGTAACTTCTAAATTACTGACTACCCAAGCATATAGATTCTTAGCAGTTTTTGCCAACCTCTGAGAACAAAAATAAAAATAATGATCAACTATTTAAATTCATATGTCTAGTGTTTTTTTGCAAGCTAAACCACTTTATATGTCGGTTGGGAAAGTTTCTAATTACTAGGAATCATAAATTATATTTGGCACAATAACATCACTGATCTGTCTTTTAGGAATATATAGTAAACACAAACAACTACTTTTGGTCTATTCTGACCGTTTTCTTACTTGCATTCACTGACACCCAAGATCTATCTATCTTTGAGAAGAAAAACCAGTGTCGACTAGTTGAGATACTTACCCGTTATTTTCTTATAAAACTTACCCATTCTTATGAAATTCTACTCTGCTTCCACAGGAAGTTTAGTAGTTTCCTGAAAATATATAACAACAGTATATGAAGACTAATGCTGAAATGACATTTTTCACCCATTACTGTTTAATAACGTCCTTGGGGCTACAAGTTTAAGGTCTCCCTCTCCCTCCCCCCCCTCCCCCGCCGTGCTAGGCAAGGTTTCCAGTCACCACAATATGGAATAGTATCAAGTTTCTCAATATCTAAGAAAAGATGATCATATCCAAGACTATAAAGTCTAAATGCAGATTTTTCTTCCTTTATTTTCTTTAAGGCAAATTTTCTGACAGCAGTTTAAAAATATAGATGTTGTTCCTTGGGATCTGAACTTGAAGGAGACCTTGGCCTTAATCATCTTTGTATTCTGTAACTACTTGATACTAGTGGATACTAAAGTAAATATTTGCTGAATAAATGACAACATGATAAATCCAAGGACATGAAGGGGCTTTCACGAGAATGAAATACACAAGGCCTGCCCTCTGCTTATGTACCCATACACATCTTTAGCACATTTTACTGTTCCATCCCTTCTGCATGTAGGTTACCTAAGCTCTGAAATTAAACAGCAAAAGTGGTAAAAAATTGATAATTTTTTGAGAAATCTTAAATTTTACAAAATAAGATGATTACTAAAAGAAAAGAGTCCATGTTTTCAGTAACTTGTATTTTAACAACATTTCTTCAAAGGAGGATTTTATTAATACCGATATTATTTTTTATGTTTCAGGAAAAAACAGTATATCGTAATGATCATATTCCCTAAGAAATACTAGCCCAATACTTTAGTTCTAGCTTTAAGGGAAGGGTCAAGAAAATGAACCATAACATCTCAGAGCAGAAGGACCTCAAGATAACCTACATATAATCCCTCACCTTAAACCAGTGAATGCAGAGAAGCAGAATGACTTGTCCTAGGCAGTGCAAGAGCAGGTGGGAGCAAAAATCAAATCTGTTCATTCAGAACACAGGCTAAGCATGGAGGGAGATATTTAAAGCACCAATTCCAACGTGAGATAAGGGCAGCAATGGCAATGTGACATTACCAACCTTCTGAGGGCCTAGTAGGTGGTAAACATTGCACTAAATGCCTTACATACAGTATCTTATTTCGAAAGGGAATTCTTATTCCCATGTCAAAGATGAGGAAACACTGAGAGCCTGTTACTTGTTCAAGGCTTCTATAGCTTAGATGACAGTGTGAAGACTTAAACCAAAGTGGTTTATTCTACAGCCCATATTTCCTTCCATGATTCCATACTGCCACGGGTAAACAAATCCTGGCTCGAGTTAAAATTTCTTTTCCACTACTGCTGAGAGCTGCTGATATAAGTCCTTAGTTCATTCTCTAAAATTCAAAAACACAGTATGTCAGCAATTAAAAATTCACCAATCATTATTTTCTTCTGTTCATACTGCTTTGTAATCATTCTTGTAAAAAACCAAAATGGACAAAACACTAGAAAAGCTAGAAGAACAAGAATTTCAAGTACTAACTTTTCTATCTGGAAGACTTTCAGAGTAAAACACCTAGAATGTTTACTTAACTAGAGGTAGCTAAGCAACCACGCAAAGTCACATTTCAGAAGCCCTCTGAGTAACAACCGTTTCTCTGCAGACTCTTAATACAATAAATCAGTTCCACCATTTATACAACAAGGGGGCAGGGGGAAGAATCCCCGTTACTAACAAAGAAAGAAATCAACAATAAGAGTTAAGAGCAAATTCTAATTCTTAGAAACTAAAAATATTTGAAATATGATTAAATTTGGACTTAATCCACAAATTACCTATAGAAAGCTAAGTTTGGGGTGGGAAAAATCTCAGGCTGCACATGTGAACATCTACTCCATAACTGAGCCGAGTTCTGGGAAGAAGAATTAGATAGGAAAAGCGAGTGGTTGAGGGGCAGTGGGCTGAGAAGCAAGGGCAGGGAGTAGGGCTGGGCAGAAGGCAGAGCATGAACAAAGGCCTGCGATCCCATTGTGCTTTTAGAGTATTATATAGAAACATTACTCTTTTACAGGTTTTTATTTTTTGGTCACCAACAGAAATTCTAGGTGAGCCCAGGGTCTATAGTGAAATCAGTTTTGAATCTAGTATCACTAAACACTGAAAAGATCTTTCAATAGTCCATCCTATTTCTGATGTGAAATGCTATCTTTATCATAGACTGTACCTGCTACATGGATTTCTAGATGACTGTATTTTGCCACGTATAACATGCACCCATGAAATTTTGGCCCAAAATTTCAGAGGAAAAATCTTTTGTTTTAATTTTTTAATTCAAATTTTTATTTGTTTATATTTAGGTACTCGTTTTTTGTATTATAAAGGAATTTTAGCATTTTTTTAAAAAACACATTATGGTACAAGAAATTTCACGTTACACTTTTAACTCATAAGCATAAGTAAAACATTTGCATAGATAGGGAATTAGTACTACCCCATGCAATATACAATGTGCAACCTTATTTTCCCCCACAAATTTTTTCTCTCACAAATTTGGGCAAAAAAAAGTGTGCATTATACACAGCAAAATGCAGTTCGGTTCCATCAATCTGTTTATACCCCATCAATACCCCCAATGTCTCAACTACAACAGTGTGATAAACATGTTCGCCAAGTGGTTAGGTAAGTCCCCATTGTGTCATGACACATGTCTCATTGGGTCCACGTTTGGGTACATAGTTTCTTTTATGAATGGGATCTGTATTCCTACTGTACTTTCTGAAAGTTTACTGCTAGTGTTTTAAAGAAAAGCTTTTAAACCCAATTAACTGATCTTGTATGCCATCATCTTTGCAGAATTCTCTTAATTGTTTTAACAGTTTTTCATTTAATTTGCTTGGATTATTTAAGTAGATGATAGTAACCACTGCAAATCTGTTCTTTGTATCTTGGTGTTGTTTTTACACTGGGCATTTTCTTGAGGAAAAATGTCAAGAGTCTGACATCACTCACAAAATATACTGTAGTTTAAAGTGCCAAATGTAAAAAAACCCCACTGAATTCTGGGAAAATAGCAGGACAAAACAAAACAAAACTTAGCTCCTCGACCTGTAAAAAATGCTTTATCCTAATGGTAAAAGGCAAACTTAAATATTAAAAGTTGAACTCTGAATCAGTGCTGGTCGGGAGGGGAAATGGACGATACCAAATAAATGGGACAGCAGTTCTGAAGGCAGCAGTGCATCGCCAGGATGCTGGCAGTCCTCCTTGTCATCTAGAGAAGCACTAGCACTGTGTGCAAAGGCAAACAGGTTACTTACCAAAATGTGTACACATGAAAAACTGAAAACACCCTAAAAGGTTCACCAATTAGGGAAGGAGCTACATAAATACAGTGTATCTATACTTATAAAACACTATAGGGCAGTGAAAAGGAGTTAAGTCTATTTGTAATGACATGTTAAAACCAAAATAAACTTAATTTTTAAAAAGCAGATTAGAATGATAGGTAGTTTGATGCCGCTTTGTAAAATAAGTGGCTTACCTATTAATCTGTTCTCTGCATATAAGTCAATGCAAAAAAACCCTACATGTTCAAAAGTGTAAACAACTAGAAAACTATGCTTTAAAACTATGATTTTAAAAAGGAAGCAAATAATTGTTTGGAATCAAGCAGCTCATGAAGGGACTTGATGATTAGTTCTCAACTATATGTAAGAATTGATTCATTTGAAAAACAAAGTAAATTACATTAATCAAAACTAATCTAATGCTCAGGCCTACTTGAAGAGGCTTTGACTATGTAATACAAATTGAGAGAAGTTAGGACACAATTCCAACTCATAATATAAGACATCAAAATAGCCTGCCTAGAATGTGCTTATAGTGTCACCCAATTCATGTCCCTCAGGATGAATTAAAGTTCTCATTCTGGCCTCTTCAATTTATAACAGTGCTCCTATATTTAATGCTTTGTAGCGTCTTAATATTTTTAGCAAACAGTGTAGCCTTCCCCATCTTTTCCTCCATCTCAAAATTTATATAATAGTTTCCTTCACTACTGGATACAAATGCTTCACAGCTGCCTCATAAGATGTCTTTTTAGATCTATCTGTCCCCCTAACTGGCTGTAAGTTTCCACAAGGCAGGGAGGTTCTCTATGACCCACATATCCAGCACAATGGCAGTCACGTGGTCCAGTTACCAAAGTGAAGCCTCACACAGTGAAGTCCATGCCACAGATATGGACAGTATTATCCTGAGCTTCCCAAGAAAATTGTTACTCAGTGGCACAACGCTTCTGACCAAGATTGATGCTCTTCCTGTTTGTCCTTGATGTTGGCATTTAACACACTCACAGTGCTTACACAACCACAATGAGAACTGTTCTTTCTAGGAAACATCTACTTAAGTTTATTGAAATATTTTGGTTTATATTATGGGGTGATTAAGGAAGGAGTTGGTATTCCATCTTTAGTCAATATGAATTCAAATTCTTATAAGAGTTTTATTTTAAAGACTTCCAGGGCATGGCCACATTTTATGAAACTATAACACGAACCCCAGTCTCACAATTTGTACCCACTACTATAAACTGTTAACTGCAATGCAAGTGTATGACACATGCATTCTTATACAGGACTTGGGGAATTTCGTTTTCCTAGAACTAACTCAGTTATCCTCGCATCTCTATCGTGACACCCAGAGAGGCTAAGGGATAAGACTTCTGTTTCACCTCCCAAAGGAGGAAACTGGGCTAAACTGAGTCTACATTTGATCTTAGCCAAAAGGCCAAGAAGTGATTAAACTGAGTCTAAAAGTCCTTTCCAGCTCTTTACCATTTCGTGACTGAACCCATCCGAAATTCATCCTGCCTCTACAACAAATACCAACTCCCCATCTTTATTAGGCAGAATGGCTCTCACACAGCACCGAACTCAAGGGCTCCAAGGCACTGTGTGATCCCCCTCCCTGCTGGGTCTGTCTGTCTGTCTCACCCTGTAAATTAATCTTCTCTTAGACAATAACCTCCAAACTTCTTTGATTGGTTTTAAAAGTATAGGCAAATACTCTCAACGCCATGGCCTGGGTTCGATTCCCAGCCAGGGAACTATCCCCCACCCCCCAAAAAGTATAGGGAACTATTCCCACTATATAGTGTGTATCTAACTATAGATTCTGTAAGTATGAAAATAACTCAAAAAAGCCTTCAGGATGTGTTAAAAACAAATATAAAAATAACTATAAAGTAAGTTCTGACTGTGCTTCATCCAGGCACGCCTGCTTCTTATACCCCTAACGGACCTACCCACATAAATCCCAGCCCTTCCAAACCCAATTCTCTGCTTAGCTCAGGCCTCAATCAAAGAGATGAGTGTGGCCGGGAAAAGACATAACCATTTTGACTAGCCTTAACTTTAAATTTACACGGACACCGGGCACTGTAGTGATCCTCCTCGTAAACTGACTTTTCTGAGAACATTTACAGCTTCTAAACCTCCAATACCCCTTTCCTCCCTGCCCTGACAACTTCACTTACTTCATCAAGAAAACAGAAACAAACCATTTCAATTGCCTTGTCTCTCCTCCTTCATCTTACATGCATGTATGAGGGCTGTCTGGAAAATATCCAGCCACGCATGCCTATTTTTCCCATTACATGGCTGGATACTTTCTGGACAGCCCTCATACACCATATACTCTGTCCACCCCCATTTCAAAAGTTGAAGAGAAGTCATTCTATCCCAGGCCAACGTTTCCACTTAAGCACGCCTCTGCAAGGATTTTGTCCTGCCATTATTCCCATCAACATATCACAACGCTGTAACATCACCACTACCATTCACGTCTTAATCCACTCCGATCAGACTCTCGGCCCACTATGTCATTTAAAGGGCTCTTACCAAACTGCAACGGCTTTACTTGGTTACATAATGAATTTTAATCCTCACCTGACTCGTGGCAGGGTTTTACAGATGACAACCCTCTCCCTCCCGAAACATTTTCTTCCCTTAGTATTACAGATGCCACACCGTGTTTTCTGTTTCCATCCTCATTTGTTCCTCATCTAACCAGTGTTTCCAGTCATCTGCCCTCTTCTCCATTAACACTCTCTCCTTGATGTCCCTCAGTTGGTCCACAGGTTTAAAGATCACCTATAAAATGTGACCCAGACTATCTCCCTAGCCTGACATCTACCAAGAAATAGTCATGGATGTACAGCTTACCTGTTGCACATATTCTGAGCTGTGTAACAGTTATCAAACTCAGTATATTCTATACAGAACTTCTGATTTATTCATCAGAAACCAGAGCACCCTCTTAACCTTCCTCATTTCAGTAAATGGCACTTCTGTTCACCCAGATGCCAGGGCAAGTCAGCTCTTTCTCAAAAAAACGAATTTTTTTTTTTATTTTTGGTCTTCACGGGTGAAGTCAAGACCCATTTGGCTCCATTTTCAAACTGATTCCAAATCACACCATTTCTCACTAACTTGCAATTCTACACCTCTAGTTCGAGCCCATTTCTCAACTGGACCACCATGAGCCTCCTTAGGAGTTAAGTTTCCCTACTTTTCTCCAACTTGCTCTATTTGCCACCCAGGAACTAGTCATAAAAGGCAGAAATCAGATGCTGATCCCTTACACAAAATCTTCTAATGGCTTCGCATTACAGACAGAAAAATGACTAACAAGTTCTATCTTAATTAGTACTTGGTAATCACTCTGACTTCATCTCCCATCACTCTTCACTATATACCAGCCACACTGGCCTTCTCATTATCAGAATAGGTCAAGTTCACTCCTCCCTTAAGGCCT
Organism: Lyroderma lyra; assembly: GCA_004026885.1. Lineage (NCBI taxonomy): Eukaryota > Metazoa > Chordata > Mammalia > Chiroptera > Megadermatidae > Lyroderma > Lyroderma lyra. The sequence goes on from PVJL010005335.1 coordinate 28,479, forward strand.
TTGCATTTGCGGTTACTGTTATCTTAAATTTCTTCCCTCACATTTTCCTCATCATTTAGGTCTTCAGGCAAAACGTCAACTCCTGAGAGACGAAGGTCTTCTTTGATTACTTCTCTTGCAAAATTAGACACCCTCACCCTAGTCACTAACTTAATCTAACACTAATCTTGCTATATTGTCTTCCACATTTACCACCACTAGAAACTACATTTGGTTACTTATTGCATATTCTCTCTCAGCAAGTTCCATGAGGGCAGACCTACTATAGTGCCTAGCATAAAGTAGGTGCTCAATAAATATTTCTTGAATGAAAGGTACTATTGTTTTCTTAATCATCTAGGCTTGAAATTTCAGATATCACTGATGGGCTTTTTCTAATCTTATGAACAGTAAACATTTAGGACAGGTTAGCTAAAATGCATTAACACCTATTGGTGTAACAGCAAAGACTTTCCAGATTATTTTCCAGTACTGAAAAATCTACCAAAAACCCCCCAAACAAGCATTTTATAAGTCATAAACTAATATTACTTTAGAACTTGATATATAATGCTGACTTAACTTCTGACTACAAACCATTGCTTAATTCTATTAAAAATTACAGTAATGAAATTGGCATCCTCCATATGAATGGCAGATAGATAAATCTCCTTGCTATTGTATCTCCAGAATGAATGAATTCACATGTAAACTGTGATGATTCAGCATCATTAGCTATAATTACAATGTAAACGAGATCAAAGAGTTACCATTTTAGTCCACCAAACAGAAAAGGAAACAACTATTTGGGGATCACAAAGCAAATCTGGCAGTTAAAACTGCCATGAGGTTTTAAAACTGAAGGATTTCGGCTGTTTTCTATACTGAAGGCAATGCAGAGTAGAAACAGTCTCACTAATGACACGAACTCCACAGCTACATGTAACTAAAGAGGTTTTAGCTCCGTAAGAGAAACTCAATGGCCACTGTACTTGACACACGAGCTACCCACTTTCAGAGAAGACTGGGAGGTAAATGCACGACAGCCCCAAACCACCAAGTCGGGCGGAGATCGCCCAATCAGCTGCCCATGAGGTAAACTTCCCGGGCTCCCGCAGCTGGATAGAGCGACGGCCCTCTCCTAAGACTACGGACTGCCTCCAAGAAAGGGACGCATCTCAGTGCACATGGGGCAGGCAAACATGAAAAGCGACAGGGCTGCCATGCTCCTAACTCCACCCTCTCCGCGCTCGGCCCAGAGAAGGCCCAGTCTCTCTGGCCGCCGCCCCTCTTTCCACCCTTTGCCGAGCCCACCGAAAAGCGCCCCAAAAGGTTCCACCGCCCTCTCCTCCCCTCCCCCAAACCAGGAGCCGAGGAGGCCCGGGAGGCTGAGAGCTTCCGTTCCTTCCCCGCCCAAATGGGAAGGGGTGGGCAGTGGGGCAGCGAGCGCGCCCAGTACCAGCCTCCCTCGTCTTCCACGCGGACCCAGGATTCCGATCCCACTCCAGCCCGAGACTCACTCGTCAGTCCCGCAGCCACGGCAGCCACCGCACCGGGTCCCCGCGCAGCGCCACAGCCCCCACTCCAGGGCAGCCCCCCCACCCCCAGATGCCAGCTGCCGTGGGTTCCGGGGCAATCGGAGGAACCACTTCCCGTCGGGTCACGGACGCTTTCTACCACGCGCGGGAGATTAGTACCTGGTGAGGCGGGGACGCACTGAATCAGCCGCCCACTTCCGTCCACAGGAAATGCGCAGCGCCCTCTTCCCTTCTCCCAGTACCACAGTACCACAGGCCAGCGTGGGGGGAGGGGGGACAGCGATCGCTGACAAATCGCAACCAATCCGATACTAGGTTTTCTGATTCCCAGCATGCAGCGCCGACCCTGATCCAATTTCCCCAGGGACAGCATCCTCAAAGAGGTAGTTGGGGGTCCGAGTCTGAGGCAGCACTGTATCCTGGGATTTGTAGTTTCTCAGGGGAGGGGGAGGCTGTCGGAGTTTGGCCGAGGCAGCATTGCATCCTGGGATTTGTAGTGTCTCACCGTGGGTGTTAAGATTTTGGTAATTTTAGAGGTCGTCCCTTCCTTTCCTTTGGGGATACTCCTGGAGTCGGGTACTGTCTGCAGAGCACAGACTGAAAAGTGGAGTGCGGTTTATATGCTAACAAGATCGTGCTCTTTATGAAGCAGCGCCTGTCTTTTGTGAAAAGTTGCAGTGCATGTTGGAGCATCGCAACTGCTCGCGCCAATCGTCTGGCCTCATTTCCTCTGTTCCCGGTACTGTTCAGTGTTTACTGAAAACTAACCAGGTTTCCACCCCCACCCTAGGGCCTTTCCCCAAGCTCTCCAGTCTCTTGCCCGCCTCGCCGTTACTCAGCATTTTAGACTCGGAGATCGTTCACAGAAATTCCAGACGTCTGCCACCATACTCAATTCTGAGACAATCTTTGTTGCTCCGTGGCCGCTCAGCCCCTGCGCGCGCACTCGCTCGTGCTCTCTCTCTTGCTCTTCTCTAGATCTGCCTATTCTTTTTACTTATTTTCCTGTCGTTAAATTCAGGCACCCTTTCAGGGAGGCTGAAACAGCTAAATAAAGTTCACTCTCTGTTTACAGGACTGTGGCACGAAGGGAATGTAGGGCCAAGAAGCTCATCATTGCTCAACTCGGCACTGTGGTGTAACAATGTCCACAAAGGAAAACAAAGCCAAAGTTTACTGACCTAATTAATGACTTTTACCTGAAAGACATTTTTAGTTGATTTGGGAGATAAAAGGTATTGCTTTTTACAGCCAGACTGCCCTGAGTTAACTTATCAAAGCCTTTGCAAAAATTGTTAAATAAGGTTTTTTGGTTGTAATGGTACTCAGAGTTTGGAGGGTGAGAAGAGGAGACTGTAGGCCCATTTCAATCATACCTTTCTTCCTTTACATCAGAAGTGTCCTTTTTTTCTCCTACCTTGCCCATTCTTCTTCACTGCATTATTACTCTCTAAAGGGTGATAGTTGACTAGGGAATGATAGAATTTTCCAGGTAAGGATACTGAGGCTAGCTAGCTAATGCCAGATTTCGTTCTAGGACTTTTTTTTCCTTTGTGCAAAATTTAACTTGAAAATTTTTATTTATTTATGTAATCAAAATAATACTTGCTGAAATTAAAAATGCAGAAATTCCGGATGTGTTTGTTGTTTGCACTTTTATGTCAATCATGCACTTGATTGACCTGATGTATATAGCCTGTATTGTGGACAGGAAGCCACTGTCAGGACAGAATATGGAGAGAGAATGGTTTTCTAGAGGCAAGGGTGTTAGACAAGGGTGCATTTTATTTTCCTCTTTGTTTAATCTGTATGCACAACATATATTACTACCAAAAAATGAGACCCAGGAAGGAGGAGTGAAATTTGGTAGAAGAAATGTCAATAACTTAAGATATGCAGATGACACTAGCAGAAAGTAATGATTTGAAATGACTTCTGAAAATGAAGGAAGAACATGCACGACTGCATTTGAACATCAAGAAGACAAAAATCATATCTACAAGAGAAATACACAACTTTAACAGAAATAAAGATACTGAAATTGTTAAAGGTTTTGTTTACCTTGGTTCAGTCATCAGTTGAAATGGAGATGAAGCCAAGAAATCACGAGAAAGTTGAAACTCGAAAGGGCAGCAATGGAAGAATTAGGGAATATCTTCAAGAGCAAAGATACTTTGTTAGAGACCAAGGCTAAGATCATCCATACCCTCGTATTCCCAATTCCTATGTATGGGTGTGAAAGCTGGACAGTAAAGAAGTCCAAAAAAATTGATTCACTTGAAATACGGCATCGGAGGAGAGCTCTACGGATATCCTGGACCACCAGAAAGATGAATAAATGTGTCCTAGAGCAAATTAAGCCTGAAACATCAATGGAGGCAAAAATGACAAAACTGATGCAGTTCTACCTGAGGCACATTATGAGAAGGCAGGGTTCTTTGGAAAAGACAATAATGCTGGGAAAATAGAAGGCAGTGGGAAAAGAGGAAGGCCAAGTATGAGATGGATTAACCCCATGAAGACACCATAGGTACAAGTCTACAGGAACTGAGCAGAGTTTTCAAGGATAAGACATGGATGGCACTTACTCATAGGATCGCCAGGAATCAGAGCTGACTCTGGCATGTAACACATTCTTTCTATCTATTTATCTAATCTATCTATAGTTATGTATACTATTTATTTTCCAATTTAACAAATCTCAAAAATGCAAACCTCAGTAATCAAATTTTCAACAATCATTTTTAATGTCTGTAGAGAATTACATTGCCTAAATAGACAATTCACTTAAGTACTTCCTTAATGTTGGATATTTACCTTATTTCCATTTTTAAATCATTTTAAGTAATGCTGTGTTCAGTATCTCTACAGAAATCTTTGACCATGTCTATGGTTATTCTTTTGGAATATGAACCCTTTAAAAGATCTCGATAATCTGTTGACTAATTCTTATCTGTTGACAAACTCTCCCAATTTGTGCTTTAAACCAGTAATGTATAAAATAAGTACTTAAGGTTCTTATCAGTACACTAACTTTACCAAAATTTTTCTTTTCATTTTTCCATCATGCCATTCTGTTGTTAAGCTCACCTTAAAGAAGGGAAAGTTGGGGGTGTTCCCTGGTGGTGTAGTGGCTAAGGCTTCGGCACTGTCAACGCTGCGGCCTTGGTTCAACTCCCAGCCAGGGAACTGCCCACATTAAAAAAAAAAAAAAAAAGAAAAAAAGAAAAAAAAGGGAAAGTGGGGGTTGGTGGATGGGAAGGAATGTCAGCTAAAACAACACAGAAAAACTACGTACGGTAATGGTGGCCATACAAGGGACAACCATTTTCAATTCTTCCATCAGCCTCCAGTTTTAAAGGGAATCTCTCAGATGATAGTTAACAAGTAGCAAACGAATGTGTATATGGATGTGAATGATTCCCTAAGGCAAATTTAACAAATATAAACATGATTATATGAACGAGTTCCATTTCTTTCCTACACTTGATCGTAGCCAAAAGGCCGAGAAGCGATCCATTTATTTTCTATTAACCCAATGGTTGCATTAAACTATCATTCACTTTCGCTCAAAGCGTATGAAGTATTATTCTGTGCCAATAGGCTAGATTCATTTTCCACAAAGAAAATAGTTTTGGGAGCCTAGAAAATAACCACGAGAAAGATTTAACCCTGGCTTCCAAGCTTTGTCCTTCGCATAGGGCTTTCCCCGTAGATCTTCTACACTGTCAGGCTGAGGGCCGAATTAGGGACGCGGAAGCGCGCACAGGCGGGGCGTTTAAGGATTTCGATAGCGAGGGGGTCTGTGCAGCTGGTTCAGAGCTCCGCCCGCTGGGAACCTGCGCTCGGAGGGGAGGGTTGCAGGCGGGCCACTTACTCCGCGCACGGGCGGCGGCCAATCCGACCCGGCGGGCTTCTAGGGGGCGTGGCGCGCGCAGCTTGCCCGGGCCGCGGTCCGGTGAGGAGTGGGCCCTCAGGGTTCTAGGCTTCCTTCGCAACGCTGTCCGCCGCCCCTTCTCACGCTCGGGATGCTGCTTCTGGCTTTGGGCGGCCCGTGGGCGGCCGGACTGCGGCTCGGCGGGAAAAGGGTGGTACCCTGGGCGGCCAACGCTCTCCGGGGCCGGGTGGCCGTCGGCGGCGGGACTGCGGGACTGCGGGGAGCTGCGCCGCTTCTCCCGCGTTCCGTGCCAGCACAGGTCGGCGGTCCAAAGACTTGGGGATCCCAGAAAGGGCGGTGGTGGGGGCGTACGACGGGCCCGGGGAGTTCCCGCTCTCCTCCGCGTCTGCGGGCGGCTCTCGTGCGGAAGGAGTGCTCTATGGGGCTCGCAGGATTGCAGGCCTCAGCCCAGAAGCTAGATGCACCACCTGCAGACCGAAATGAATGACTGGATAACCTGACTTTGAGTTAGTTCTAATTTTAGGAATCCTTTTGTCCCCCTGGAAAAAGGGAATGGGAACTTTAGAAATTTTTTTGCCCCCGGAATAAGGGAATAGAGACGTTAACCCTCTCATATTAATCTGCATGTATTGTCTTCCAATTCTGCCCTGTAAGGTGTTAGGATCAGTAAACAGGATTGAAACTTGGAAGAAATGCCAGGAGTTGGCATCTAATTAAAATTCAGTCTATAGGAATTAGGCATGCCTCTTTCCTTTTGAATTTGTGCTGTGAAAATCATTTTTAGACTTTCGGGGGACTCTTGTTCCCATGAAATTGAATGTAGGATTTCAAGTACAGTATTTTTCTTAACAGGAATAAGGGCTGCAGGGGGATGGATACAAGGCTTTTAGGAAAAAGAGTTACTTTGTAATAAAAGTTATACTAGCTACAGTACTGTAAACATTTTAGAAGTATTAACAACGGTCTGGATTTTAAACCATCTCAATTTGCAATGTTTTACTTACATTACTGTTTTAAAATTAAATTTTTAAAAAATGAATGCATTTATATCTTTTAACAAACAAGAGTAATGTTCTCATTAACAGTGGAATAAAGTAACTATTCCACTAAACTCTGCGATCAAGGTCACACTATCTAAAAAAGCTAGGAGCTGGGGTGCAAACTCAGGTCTTCCAGCTGCATCTCAGCCGGTGTCTACTTGTACTGGAATTATGAAAAGCCATTCTGTTAGCAAGTTTGATTATTTTAGCTCTGTAGATTATTTGGGAGAATTCCTTAAGTCACCTCATCTGACACGTTCTCTTTTCATTGTCTTAAAAATTTTTTTTAATTCAAAAGTTAGTTTAGAAGGCAATTTATTGAGCGGCTCCCTGGTGGTGTAGTGATCTTTGCTCAGGGAACCAACCAAAAAAGTAAAATGCAATTTATTATGTATTTACATTATAATAGTCTCTTGTTTCAATAGATACCTGTTTGTTGGGAAAGATGTGTTCGATGCTTACGTACACAGGTTGAAAAATCAGAAGATGGAAGGCTGATTTATACTGGGAATCTGGCCCGGACTGTATTTGGTAAGTAATCAGAAATAAGGGTTATGTCCTGTTTTTTTTTTTCCTTTTAATTGTAAAAAATGTTCTCAGCATATGTTACATATTATTTTAGCACCTCTTAATTGCAAGAGATAAGGAAAATTTTGATTATAATTTTTTCTTGTGTCCTGTTGATAAAAGATTTAGAGATTGAGACCTTTGCATTTTTAGTAGATTTTTGAATACAGTTAATGACTTTGTGATCTTATGGCTGGGTGTTAAAGCTTCCTTCCTTTGGTCACATCTTGGGATGTTTAACACCAAAATAAAACAACAAAAAGTGTATTCTTTGTGTAATACACAGAGAAAACTATGGAAGAATACCTCTTAGGAATAGTTATGTTAAGAGTGTAGACATTTACTTCTTACATTTTTAAAATTTGGCAGTTAAAATGAATATGTAATACTTTTATAATTCAAAAATATTTTTTTATTTTTCAAGTCATCTTAGAATTTTCAACAAATGTGTTTATTTAGTGCCTTTTCTATCAAGGATAAAGAAATGATAGTGTACCAGATAGCTACAAGTTTAAATTTTTTTTCTTAGATCCTAATTTAGGATTTAGTATGGAACAATTTAGTAGGGAAAGTCAGAAGAACTTAGGATTGTAATTTCTTTAAGTTGCTCAGGTTGTATTTCATTATAAAAATCTTCAAAATAACTTAATGATGTGAAATATCTGGAGGATTTCAGCAGCCACATTTGCATTTGCGTTTTTGATCACGCTGATATCTACCAATCATCTAAAATTTACTCTGGAAATCTGTACATTCTCAAGTATGTGACATTAAAGTAGAGTATGTTGAAAATACAACTTTAGCTATTTAAAACTTCTTAGGAATAAGGACTGGTTCTAATCACTAAAGAGTGGAATTCTGAAGTTCTTGGAATAATCAATTCTGGATGGTTAGAAATTTCTTCAGAAGGCAATACATGAGTAGGCCATTGAAACTGTCACATCTCTGCCTGGGGCTGCCTGTATCGATGCCTTTGAGATGTGCTAACAGTGACCCCCTTGGTACCCTTCCTCCTGAACATGGACGCCATTCCTTCAAATGCAAAGAAATCTTATCAATGTATTTCACTTTCCCACTTGACAACATTCTGGAAAGAAGAGAAGATAAATAGGGATTTATTTTACTGTGGGTGGGATCTGTTACTTGTAGACTTGTAGAAGAACATAGCTGTCCATGGTATTCAAAATTCTAGAATTGTAAGTTGCGGAGGAATTGAATACTTGACTTCTTTCAATATTATAATAATAGAAAGTCACTCTGTATACTTCTCAGGGATTCCTATTTCTTCTATGTAGAAATGGAGGGAGAAACCTTTTTTTCTTTTAATGTAAAACTGAGTGAGAGACCATTAAGATACAGACATACCATTCCTGGTTCTTTACCACATAGGTCCTAGTTTAGAGACGTTCGAAGGGCCTTTTAGTTGACAGTTCTTATTAATTCAACAACAGATAATTACTGATGTCATAGTATTCTCATTTTAAGATGAGCAGAATTTGAACATGAGCTGGGAAAGAAGGGCATCCCAGGTGTGAAAGTAGTATGAGCAAAGTCAGAAAGATGGGAAAGCCCAGAATATGTTTAAAAACTAGCAATTAGTTCAGTTCAGCCAAGATAAAGTATATGTGTCTGTTGGTTTCCTAGGGTTCTTGTAATAAAGTTCCACAAACTTGATGGCTTAAAACAGTAAGTTTATTCTCACACTCCTGAAGGCTAGAAGTGTGAAATCAAGGTATTGGCAGGACCACGCTCCCTCTGAAGGCTCTAGGGAAGAATTCTTCCTTGTCTCTTCCAGCTTCTAGAGGCTTTTGGCAATACTTTGTGTTCCTTGGCTTGGAGCTGCATACTGTACTTTACATGGCCTTCTCTCTGTCTCTGTCCTGTTCTGTCCTTGTAAGGATGCTTGCTACAGTTAGGGCCCACCCTAATCCAGTGTGATCTCATCTCAGTTTTCATTGCCTGCACAGACCCTACTTCCAAATAAATTTACAACCGGAGGTTTTGGGTAGGCATAAATATTTGGACAACACTATTCAACCCAGTACAATGTGACGGAAGTAATGGGGGAAAAGAGATAGTTGGGAGGGCTGAGGAGGCTTATATAGGAGGCACCTTGGTCTGCATCGGATCCCATGTGGACCAGTGTCATGGCAACTGCCTGTGGGAAGAAGGAGGGATTTATTTTTAAATTACTGATGCAAGATAACTAAGCCTTCACCCAACAGTAAGGTATGAGTGTCTGCTTTGTTACGTCCTCACCGGCAGAGCTGGCTGTCAAACTTGTTTTTCGCCAGTTTGTATAATCACATAAAACACAGTCGTATAAAACACAATGAAGACCACAGTGAGATACTTTTGCTTCAGTGAACTCTTCTTATATTTCTTGCATATTTGTGTACAGGGTTGTGTTTTGTTTTCCTTTCCCCTCCTTTCCTAGAAACCATTTATATATTGGTGATACTAATCCTTGGTGAAGTAAGTTGTAAATATTTTCCTTGTTTGTTTCTTCACTTTGTTTATGGTGCTCATATCTGTGTATGTTTTTAATGTAATCAGATTTATCTGTCTTTGCCCCTAATTGCTTCAGTATTTTGAGTTATAATTAGAAAAGTTTTCCTGTCTCGGGTTATAAAGGACTTCGTGGGTGTTTTCTTCCTCTAGCCCTGTGCTTTTGTCTTTGACATTTAAATATCTGGATTATTTGAAATTTTCCTAGCATGTGGCATGAGGAATGGATTGAATTTTCTCTTTTTCTGTATGGCTATCCAGTTGTCCCAATGCCACTTTTGCCCCCTTCTTTTAGATTATATCTTTATTCTATTCTAAATTCCCATATACAATTAGATTTATTTCTGGATTTTCCATTTTGTTCCATTGATCTGTTATTTGTACACCAGTACCACGCTATTTTAATTATAGAGGCTTATGTTTTAGTGTCTAATACCATCCCTTTTTATTTTTGCTTCTTTAGTTTTTCCAAATCAAGTTTATAATCATCTTGTCAGAGATCTCAATTTGTCTGTTTTCTAATTTGGTATTTTTATTGGGATCATGTTAAAATTATACATTCAAGTTAAGAGAAATTTACATTTAAAGTCCTTTACTTATTGTGGTAAAATGTAAATAACATAAAATTTACTATTTTTAACCATTTTTAAGTATACATTTGGGAAGTCATTGACTTTTAATCTTTCTAATATGATAGGTAAAAATATCTTACTGTTTTAACTTGGACGTCTTGGTAAAGAAGTTGAATACCTTTCCCATATATTTCTTAATCACTGGTATTATTATTCTTATTATTCTTATTATTATTCTTGGTAATTTGTTGTTTTAATCCTGGGCACTTAGCTTGATAAAGATATTTGATGAAAGTGCTTGGTAATAAAGCATTTTATTTGATACCCTGATGGAATTAATTTTTATAGTATTCATAAATATTGCTGAGTACTAGTAAATCTTTTATTGGGGAATGAGGTAGGGGCCAGTTAATTCTAAAGCAGATTTCCCATGTGGAGAAACAGTGCAGTGCCCTGGCCAATGACCTGAACCCTGGAGTCAAGTGGCCTGGGTTTGAATCTCAACACTGTCACTTGATAGCTTTGTGACACTGAGCAAGTTCCTTATTTTTCTCATTTAAATTACCTCATGGTAACAGTTATGCATCTATGTCATAGGGCTTTCTGTAGATTTCATGAATAAAATATGTAAAGTGCTTAAAATAGCCTGGAATGTTATAACACTTTGTATTTTTATTTTGTTGTTGTTTTCATGATGATGTAGAAAGAAGAAAGGTAGAAGAATTAATTGGATGATAGGTTGATTCTTTTGTAAAAATCGAAGCGTATTAATCCTCTCCCATTTTCTTCCTGTTTAGGTGTGAAATGTTTCTCTTATTCAACAAGTATGATCAGCCTTGCATTTCTGCCGTACATTTTTGCACAAAATAACATCATATTTGGAAGTTTGCCTTTGCAAATCTTATTTTACGGCATTATAGGAAGCTTTACCCTGATCACTCCAGCACTGCTTCACTTTATTACAAAAGGCTATGTCATTCGGTTGTACCACGAGGCCACAACAGACACTTACAAAGCCATTACTTACAATGTGGTGCTTTCAGAAACAAGTACAGTGTTTCATCAGAATGATGTGAAGATTCCGAGCAGCTCACATGTGTTTACCACATTTTATGCTAAAACAAAATCATTGTTAGTTAATCCACATCTCTTTCCAAACCCTGAAGACTATGATCATCTAATGGGTTATGACAAACCATTCACTTTTGATATGGAAGAAACCAGTGAAAAGAAACAGGATAAAGATGAGATATGAGACTTTTGTTTTATGTTTGTGCTTGAATGTGATTTGTGTTCCAATGTATAATAATAAAATTACCATTACTTTTGTTCTCTACTGGTGTCTGGTTGTTGAAAATGAGATGGAACTGTAGCAAACAGAACTAGGAATTAGTTTTCAGATAATTATGTTTATAATAAAATAAGCTATTTTGAAAAACAAAACATGTAATATTCCACCATTTGTGTTTTAAAAATACATGTACTGGGAGTTCCCTGATGGTGTAGTGGCTTAAGGCTTCGGTGTTGGTGCTGTCAGCGCTGCGGCCTGGGTTCGATTCCCAGTCAGGGAGCTACCCACATACCAAAAAGCAAAAAAAAAAAAAAAAAAAAATACATGTACCTTCTGGCATATAATGGATAATAAGTATAAGTGACTCTTAGCTTGGGCAGAAGCAAATGGGAAGTATTTTTCCTTTGGATTTTTCTAAGTGTATAGATACTGTCTTTTCTTACATTAAAATCCCTATTTTTTAAAAATGCACAAATTACAGAAAACTGTTAATCTCGGTTTTTTTTGTTTATTTGTTTTTTTGGTTCTGAACACAGGTTGTTGACTAGGTTTTCTGGTGGCGTTGCCCGTGATGAGGGTTTCTGTGGGTTAGCTATAGGGGAAATGGTAACCTAAGTAGTGTTGTCTCCTGTGGTCTCATTTGTCCCTTGGTGCACCCTATCAGAGTAGGAAAATCACATGTACTAACTAGGTGAACAGTACCTTTTATAAAATAGCAATCTCTATGCTAACTTTACCAAGTATTGGCATTTTAAGATTTTGAGCTCTAATTATAAAATGAAAGTTGGTTCCTGTGAAGAATTTTCAGCCAGAAGCAGAAGACTTCAAACTGCTGTTTAGATCAGTAGATACTCAGCACCTAGAGTGCCAGGTTCTGTGCTGGTTGCCAGAGTCACGGTTAAGAACAAGACACCCAGTCCGAATGGAGCTGCTGAACATCTTGTATCGCCTGCCGCCGTGGTCAGTGCAGTCTCTCTGGCTTGCCTGTGTATAAGGGAGCTTGGTGGGAAAGCAGCAAGGGCATCACTGGTTCACAGGGAAAGATGGATCACGTCTGAAGCTGCTAGAAGCTTACAGGAGACAAGGTAGTGAAGTGCTGATCTTTCTGACAGCCTGCCTTGGCTAGGCTCAGCCAGCTTGCCTAGCAGAGGTGGGCTCTAGGTTGTAGAAAGGTGAGAAGCAGGCACCATCTCTGTCCTCTGACTGGGCGCCTCTGCCTGCCCGTTACTGTCCTGTTACCTGGTTGTATACCTGTTGCTATCTTAGCAGTGAATGTGATTTATATCTTGCTATAAAAGATTGCTGTATCAAATTGCTCATGATCAAATACTTGAAAGAAGAAAAAATCCTACTTCCACTCCTAAAAAAAAAAAAAAAAACAAAACCCAGTATGGTTTACATTTTAAAGTTTCCTTCTAAGGGTCACATTAATCATAACTTGTTTTGAGTACATCCTATCTCTTTTTTTTTTTTTTTTGTAATGTCTTGTATCCACGTGACAATTTTGTCGCCTGTGTAATGGAGTGAAAACCCTATTCTTAATTAGCATCAGAATAATTCAGAACATGATTTACTTGTTTAGGAAGAAGTAGGAAAGCTTAAAAGACTAAGGGAGAAAGAGGACTTTTCAAGGGCCTGATGGAGTCACACCAAGACGGAGACAAGAATCAGCATGCTGAGGATAACATGATGAGCCATCACTGAAATAAGTCAGCAGAAACAACTCGGGCCAAGGTGAGGAGGAGAAACACATGCACACCTCTCCATGCCACTGCTCTAACCTGACCCCAGGCAGAGTGATCTTGGAAAGAGAGAAGGCGATCGGTCTCCCACCATATACGGGAAGGGCTTGAGTTGGTTTTCTTAGAGTCTACAAAGGCAGGTTGATCCTGGCTGACATCTGGGTTACATCAGACAATATACCATTAGACAATAAAGTGTAACCCTTATCCTCAGTGTAGATTTCATTATACTGAAAGACTTCAGCTTTTGGAAGCAAAAGTCACAAAATGGCCATTAGGTATGAATGCTAGTCCTTCACTTGGAAACAATTGTTAAAATTGCATTCTGATATTTTTTTTCTAGAATATTAATTTTGTTGCTTTTCATTGAGAATTTCAGACATTCAAAATTATGAGAGTACATTGAGCGAACATGACTAATTTGTGGTTAATATTTTCTCATCTAGGCCCCCACCACTTCACTTACCCTCTACTTGTATTTGGAAGCAAATCTCAGACATCATAACATTTCTTAAATATTTCATTTTTATATGATAAGGACTTAAAAACATAACTATTATAATGATACTTAAACTGCCTCCCTTCAATGTTATCAAATATTCAATCTGTTCAACTATCCAATTGTTTTATAATCACCTCCCCCCACACACATGTTTTTGGGTTAAGATCTAAGTAAAGTTCACATCTCAGTCACACTACTGCTCCCAAGATGGATTGCACACATAACTCACAAATTGGTGCTGGCTTTTGGCAGGAGGCCATATGGATCCCTAGGACTTGCTTCCCCCAGAGCAATTGATCCAGGAGGGTAAGATGGAAGCCACAATACCTTTCCTGATCTACCTTGGAAGTCACACATTGTCATTGGACAATATTTTATTAGTTATGCAGTCAGTTTTATTCACTGTTGGAGAGGAATACACGCGATTTGCCTACCAGGAAGTAAAGGTCATTGGGAGTCATGTTGGAGGCTGGCTGCCACAGTGTGCATCCATTAAGAGGTACACAAGGTCTTTCTGTCTCTGTTACATTAGCGACGATTATTGCTCGATATCTAAGTTCACTAATTCATTAGGTGTTGCAAAATGGTTATATTCTGTTACTCCTTTTCCATAAATAGCTGAACTACTTGTAAAAGAGAAAAAAGTAGGAGAAGGCAAGGGGAACTTACCACTTTGGTTACCTGTGGTTTCCATTTTTGTAGGCAAGTCAGGGTAAGTCCTTGCTTCTTTCCATTTTCTTTACCAGTTTTCAAAATAGAGGTGGTTTCTCCACATGCAAAAAAATGAATCTGAATTGTGAATTGTCACTATATACCAAAATTAATTCAAACTAGATTAAAGACCTTCACATAAGACCCGAAACAAACTGTATAGAAGCAAACATTGGTATTAAACTTACAGACCTTGTTCAGGGTTCAGGGAGGACTTCATGAACCTGACCTCAAAGGCAAGGGAAGTAAAAGCAAAAACAAATGAATGGGACTATATCCAACTAAAAAGCTTCTGCACAGCAAAAGAAACCATCAACAAGGCAAAGAGACAACCAGCCGAATGGGAGAAAATACTTGGAAACAACACCTCTGATAAGGGGTTAATATCTAAAATATACGAAGAACTCGTACAACTCAACAACAAAAAAACAAACAATCCAATTAAAAAATGGACAGAGGACTTGAACAAACACTTCTCCCATGAAGAAATACAAATGGCCAGCAGACAAATGAAAAAATGCTCATCCTCATTAGCTCTCGGGGAAATGCAAATCAAAACCACAATGAGATCCCACCTCACACCTGTTAGAATGGCTATTCTCAACAAGACAAGGAATAACAAGTGCTGGAGAGGATGTGGAGAAAAAGGAACCCCCACACACTGCTGGTGGGAGTGCAACTTGGTACAACCAATTTGGAGGACAGTATGGAGCTTCCTAAAAAAATTTAGGATACAGTTTACCAATCCCCCTTCTGGGTATCTACCCCCCCAAATTTAAAAACCTTAGTCTGCAAAAAATATATGTACCCCAATGTTCATAGCAGCACTGTTCATGGTAGCTAAGTCGTGGAAACAACAAAAGTACCTTAGATGGATTACTGGATAAAGAAGCTGTGGTACATGTACACAATGGAATATTACTCAGCTATAAGAAAAGATGAAATAGGGCCATTTGCCACAATGTGGATGGACCTTGAGATCATCATGCTTAGTGAAATAAGCCAGATGGAAAAAACCAAGAACCATATAACTTCACTCATATGCGGAATATGAAACAAAGCAACGAAGAAACAAAAATTCATAGACACAGTCAATAGTTTAGTGGTTGCCTGAGGGGACTGGGGAGGGGGAGGGGAGATGAGCGGGGGGGAGTCAAATACATGGTGAAGGAAGGAGAACTGACTCTGGGCGGTGAATACATAATGCAACACATAGACGATGTACTGTAGGATTGTACACCTGGAACCTACATAATATTTTTGTTTTGTTTTGTTTTTTTGGTTGGTTCCCTGGCTGGGAGTCAAACCCAGGCTGCAGCAGTGAGAGTGCCAAAGCCTAGCAAGGGAACCCCCTTTTTCTCTTTTTTTTTGCACCACCTTTGAAACACATTTTTAAATGATGGTAAGAAAAATAACAAAAATGTATCATCGGCTCTGATTTTAATTATACAGTTTAGTACAGTTCAGCATAGGGTTCACTACATTTACATCGCTGTGTAACAGATCTCTAGAACTTTCTCATCTTGCAAACCTGAAACTCAATATCCATTGAACAACTCCCCATGTCTCACCCCCACCATGGATATTTCCCTTTTAAAAAAAGGGAAAGTAGCACACTTCCTTAGTGAAATCCTTAACCAACCATTCTAAACGTGTGATTATTTTTCAATAAACTTACAGATTTTGCGGCGCCAACTCCATGCCCTTTTTTATAACCTGTGAAGGATTTCAAGTAGCAAAACATCTACAGCGAGCTTGTCCAACCCGCAGCCCGCGGGCCGCATGTGGCCCAGGACGGCTTTGAATGTGACCCAACACAAATTCATAAAACATTATGAGATTTTTTTGTGACTTGTTTTCCAGCTATCATTAGTGTCAGTGTACTTTATGTGTGGCCCAAGACAATTATTCTTCCAGGGTGGCTCAGGGAAGCCAAAAGTTTAGACACCCCGGATCTAAAGGATTAGCTGTTTTTTGTTTTGTTTTGTTTTTGTTTGTTTGTTTGTTTTTGCTAGAATGGAGTGACAGTTTTGAAATGAAATACATGTCACACACAAAATAAAATGACCATTTTATTATTAGGGCCCAAATTGTTCCTGGAACTGTAGTTCACTTAAGTGGGTACATTTTCAAGCCTGGTGGGCCCCTGCCCACAATGCAGAACTACAGCTGGTGTCCTGTGCCAGGTGTGGGGTCTCACCCAGCCCATCTCTGCCCCGTGGCTGCACCTTCGATTTGCATTGGACTATTCAGTTCAGACCTATAGATCCAGCTCTCTGGGCCATGAGAAATTGTGTAAAGAGCCTGTGAGAGAGAATCGCAATGCCGATCGATGGAAAAGAGGTGTCAGTCTGTTGGGGTTCTAAAGGAGACAGACCTACAGGCTGATTTTGTTACTGCTGACTGGGAAATAGCGTGTTTTATTTTTAAAGCTCTGTGATCTCATGTGCATCAGGTGTTAGAAAAGAGTACATTCTAAATCATTTTTCCCTCTCCCCTTGTAGGAAGTGCTCAAATATTACACACACACACACACACACACACACACACACACACACAAAAGAGGAAATACTTGAATCGGAACTTAGAAATCACGTGCCTGATGACTAAGTTTAATTTTTTCTACTTGCTGAAAGGAAAAGTCTGATGATTCGTTACTGACTCTCCTTGCATTTTTTAAGTGTTGGAGACATTAAGTCATGTTCCCATTTATGCTCTTTTCCACCCTGTTTTCTTCCATATTTACTGAACCTGGGGAGCAACACTGGGTCTGCAACTCCTCTGATTCGAGTGTGTGGTATACCTACTGCGGTAAGTAAAACAGCAACAAGTGGTTGGAGCGTCGTCAACTGTTTGAGGGTGAGTTTTCACAAGAACCTTACTCCTCTGTCACTGGGACACAGGCCATGACCTCATGTCGCAGCTGCTGCCCACAGCAAGATTGATGGCCAGTTACTGCCCTGCATGGGTTTTCTCCATCCCTCACGGACCTCACCAAGTCTGTTAACCGTGTTGTGCTTGACCTCCCAGGGCTTCTGTTGTTCCCACGGTCAGCTCTCTCCACCTCGAGCTCACTTTCAGATTCTCCTGCTTCTGCGCTTGTGCCTCAGCCCCACGATGGCTTCTCTGTGGGGACAATCCTAGCTGCCTTTGTGAACTGATTATTGCTCTATGCTGCCGTTTTGTCCCCAGCACAGTGTTGGGCCTATGATGGGCGCTCCATACATGTCCCAGGCTGCTATGGTTGAAGGCTTTTGGAATCATCTCCCTAACTGGATGTAAGCCTGGTTCTGTCACAGCTGTGTGACCTGGAGCAAAAGAATACTTAGCCTCTTGTGCCCAGTTTTTTCATCTGTAAAACGAAAGTGATTTTAGAACCTGTTTTACAAGGAGTGCTGTTCGGTAA